>JAODAL010045950.1:0-31431 GCA_025379985.1 Phyllomedusa bahiana | reverse complement strand
CAACATTTGGAAAAAACCCCCAGACCGAGCCGGCCCCCAAACCACTGTCACACCCTCTGTCTCCGCCTCCTCCTCCTCCGCCACCACCAGCGTTCCCAGCTGCCCATGTCTCTCAGAGTCATGATCAGGTCAGCCTCCACTCAGCCCCCACCGTCGCCCGAGTACCACCAGCACCACCAGAGCACCATCCTACCCCTTCTCCTCCCCCAACCGTTTGACGACCTGCACGCCGTTACAGGGGCCCAGTCTAGCAGTCAGCCTTCTGTCTTCCAGGTTTGGGAGCAGAAGAAACACTTTAACCCAAACCATCCAAAGCCAAAAGCCTGAATGTGGGCATTGCCAGGCTTTTGGCCTTGGAAATGTTGCCTTTCGTCTGGTGGACACAGATGGGTTCCGCCACGTCATGGCCCTTGCCTTCCCCCAATACCAGATGCCGAGCAGGCATTTCTTTGCCAGAAAAGCCGTCCCTGCCCTGGCCAGCCACGTGTCATCTAAAATTTCAAGGGCGTTGTCTGCATCTGTGGCCGGAAAAGTCCATCACACCACCGACACATGGACTAGTAAGCACGGCCAGGCCGCTATTTCTCGTGACAGCTCATGGGTGAGTGGGTGGATGTTCTGGGGGTGACGGTGGCTCTCAGGCTCGGCGCACGCTCTTCAAAACCGCAAGGATGGTGCGGGGGTTCTTTCCCCCAAGGTCCTCTGGTGGCATCCGTGCCCAGAGAAACCGGGCCCGTGTTGAAATTAATCTGTCTTGGAGACCGTCAACACACAGGTCAGGAGCTGTGGACGGCTCTTGCAACGGGGACCGAGCGCTGGCTGGGTGACAAGAACCCTTGTGCCAGGCAAGGTGGTGTGCGTTTAAGGGCGAAATATGATGGCCGCCCATAATATCGGTAGGCTGGAGCACATCCCTTGCCTGGCACATGTCATGAACCTTGTCGTCCCGAAATTTCTAAAGAGCGATCCGGGTCTGGACTGCCTGCTGAGGAAGGCTCGAAGTCTAAGTTTGCACTTCCGCCGTTCGCCCCCTGTTTCGTCCCGCCTGGCTGCGTTGCAGCGTCAGCTCGGCCTCCCGTCAACGGTCTCATTGTTGACGTGGGCAACACGCTGGAATTCCCCTCCACATGCTCCAGCGATTGTTGGCAGCAGGCAATGCATTACACAGTACGAAGTGACACATGGCCCGACAAGCAGTGGTGCGGACCTCGGGGTGTTGAGCCACCGAGAGTGGAGGGCAGGTGAGAAAGAGCTCTGCACCATCCTTGCCAGTTTTGAAGAAGCCACCAAAATGGTCAGTGCGGACGATGCCCTTGTCAGCATGAGCATTGTGGTGATCTTTGTTCTGGAACGATCGTTGGACACTCTGAAACAACAGGTCCCTCCAGCGATGGAGGAGGAGACGGACACAGATGCGGACACGGAGCCTTTCTCTCCGTCGAATCCACAAGGCCCGACAGTTTCCCAATTTTATCGGTCTTCATTAGGCAGTGGTTCGGGGTCCCGGGCTAATTTCAAGGCGGGGGTCTTGCTCTCAGGGTGCATATCTGAGGGAAGTCAGGGCTTTTGTTGAAGCTGTGCTGGAGGGGAAGGGAGGAGGAGGGGGTATTCCTAGACACCGACGTTACCGACGTCCCTGCCTTGGAAAGAGGTTGGCGTGAATTTGAGGCGGAGGAGGAAGATGAGGAAGATGAGTTTGCTAGCACCCCTCGACCCAGAGGCTTGGGAAATCAAGGCTCCATCTCTCACATGAGTGCTTGGAATGCTCCATTTCCCCCCAACATGATCCTCGCATTAAGGCCATCAAAATGAACAACAGTTACTGGGTGGCCACCCTCCTGGATCCAGCAGCAGCAGCAGGCAAGGTGGCAGAAGCCTAATGGGTGACCTCTGGCAATCTTTATTTACCACCTCACCAACGCTTTGCAATGCAGGGCACAATCCAACACAAAAGAGATCAGCTTAAGTTCATGGTGCAGACTATCTGTGTCTCAAACACCGATGTTTTTGTATGTGTTCCGGACCCAATCGACTCTGGGTATCCAAAATGGTGAATGGCCCGGGGCTCGCTCGCCACGCCATAGAGGTGTTATCTTTCCCACCAGCCAGCGTCATATCTCAGCACAGCTGGAGGAGTCATTACAGACAAATGCATCCGTCTTTCCACAGTTAATGTGGATCGTTTGACTTTCATCAAGATGAATCAGGCATGGATCTCTGATGATGTTGTGGCCCCAATTGCCGAGGTCACCGATTAGTTGCCAGTTTACTTCACATTCCTCTTCAAACAGAAATGGTCCTCTTGAAAACTTATTTTTAAAATGATCATTTTGCTGTGTTTGCTGTGAGGAGACTGTAAAAGACAGCAAGGTTTCATGACAAAACCGTATTCCATTTACTCACTTTATCTTTAGAAGTTTTCGCATTGTAAATGGTTTTGAGGTCATGTTGCTGTGAGATACAGCTATAATTATGGTCCTCTGGAACAGAAATGTGGCTTCTAAGTGGCATTTCTCCATCACAATTTTTAATAGTGGCTGAGAAGTCATATTTATAATTTTTTGGGGTCATGTTGCTGTGAGATAAAGCTATAATCATGGTCCTTTAGAAAAGAAATGTGGCTTTAAGTGGCATTTTCTCCCTCACAATTTTTAACAGTGGCTGAGAAGTCATTTTTATTAATTTTTTGGGTCATGCTGCTTTGAAATGCAGCAATACTTCAGGTCCCATTCTAAAAAATTTTGTTTCTAACAGGACATTTGTTCTTTTACAATTGTCCAAAGTGGCTCAAGGGCCATGCTTTGAATTTTTGGGGGCTTTTGCTGTGCATGCAGCTAACTACAGGTCCTATTATAAAAAAATGTTGTTTCTAACAGACATTTGTTCTTCACAATTGTCAAGAGTGGCTCAAGGGTGATTTGGTTTTGTCAGAAAACAGGGGAAATAGGTTAGGACACTGTTAAGGGACACATATTGCAAATGACATAGCTATCAATCCCTGTATTGAGACAACCCATTTAATACACTTAAAAAAGAGAAACAAAGACATGGTGGGATTCAATCCTATTTTAAAAATGTTTTTTCTAGAATTAAACTACTAAAAAACTTGCATTTACAAAATAGCTGGTAAAAAAATTCCTCTGGGAATTGTACAAGGGAGGGGACAGGAAAAACTTGACCAGATGTAGGTTATTCAGAGGACATGGAGTGTATGGAGCACGGACAGAAAACAAAGTACAGAGACAATTTCCTCCAGCACGTTGAATTAAAAAAAGAGAAAAAGAATGCCAAGAAAAAGGGCACCCGGATGGAAAAAGGAGCGTTAACCACCAGTATTTCCAAGTGAAGCTCAATTGGTCCGCACTCATACGGAGGGGCAAGCGCTACCCAGGACAGGGACAGTATATGTCCAGTGAAACTAAAATGGTGGTTGAAAGACTCCTTTTTCCGGCACTTTTTTAATCTGGGGGTCTGCAGGTTTGGGTCTGCTGTGGCCAGGACTTATAGTCAATGTCGTGAAACTAAAATGGTGGTTGAAAGACTTCTTTTTCAGGCACTTTTAATCTGGGGTCATGCAGGTTTGGGGTCATGCTGGTTCCAGGACAGGGATAGTCAATGTCAGTTCAAGTAAATGATGGTTCAAATAATACTGCCTTCTGGCACTTTTTAATTTGTGGGTGATGCAGGTTTAAGGGTCATGCTGTGGTACAAGACAGGGATAGTGAAAGGTCTGTGATTTTTTTTCTGTGGCTTTTATAACGTAAGTGTGTTGCCTAAGATGTAGCACGTATCCATTTGACTGTTGTGGATTTTAATTCCAGCTTCTCCAGTCCTGTTTGGGTGTAAGAATGAAGGTGTTGTTGCTCTCCCATAGACTTTAATGGTCATCGGCGATCATCTGTCATCGACCATCGAATATCTTGTCGATGATGGACGACTATCGACCATCGACCGATGTCGATGGCGAACGTAATCGCTCAACACTATTAATTAACCTTCGGACTTGAATTATGCTACAGGTAAAATTGCTTCTTTGGCGGTGAAAATGACGGTTTCTTGGAGTCACCACAACAGCAGAACAACGCTTAATTAACCCCTGGATGTAAATTGCGCAAAAGAATTGAGCAGCCACAAACTACTAGCTTTGTAGCGAGTTACAATGGTGTATTTTTTATGCTACACAACAAGAGAAAAAATTGTAATTAACCTTGACTTGTGAATTATGATACAGGAAAAATGTATACTTTGGCGGTGAAAATGACGGTTTCTTGGAGTCACCACAACAGCAGAACAACGCTTAATTAGCCCCGGGATGTAAAGTGCGCAAAAGGATTGAGCAGCCACACACTCCTATCTTTGTAGCGTGGTACAATGGCTTATTTTTTATGCTACAAACAGAGAGAAAAATTGTAATTAACCTTCGCTTGGATTTCATGATACAGGAAAAAAATGTATATTTTGACGTGTGAAATGACGGTTCTTGGAGCACCAACAACAGCAAACAACGCTTAATAAAACACTGGATGTATAAATTGCCCCAAAGATATTGAGCAGACAAAATCTACTAGCTTTGTAGCGTGAGTACAATGCGTATTTTTTATCTTCACAACAAGAGTAAAATTGTAATTAACCCTTACGCTTGTGAATTATATCTAAGGAAAACATGTATATTTTGGCGGTGAAATGACGGTTTTTGGGATCACCAAGCAGAAAAACAACGCTTAAAAACCCCCCGGGATGAAAATTGCGAAAAAATAATTGAGAGCCAAAAATGAAGGGGTATTTGTATTGTAAAAACGCTGTTTTTTTAAAATAAATAAAAAAGGGAAACGGGCTTAGATCCCTTTTGGATATTGAATGAAATTGCAGTGCAGTGGAGCACACTGGATTTCGACCCAATCCCCCAAAAATCAAAAAATGGAACGTTAAGAAAACAGTCTCTGAGACAAGCTGGGCACCCCAAAAAAAATCGCTTATAAAAATCAGTTCTTTAGTGATAGCATCACAATCAGCCGCGGCGCACCTTCCTGATCAGTACAGTGAGAGGAGTGTGAGTTTCGCGTCCGCCCGGCTTTTTTAGTGGGGGGTGACGTCCAGAATCCGTGGTTCTGATTGGCTTCATCTCAGCACATGTCATGCAGGCTATGCCCTTCTTCCTCCCAGAGTGCTTTGTCCCATGTAACGCCATGTGCTCGCAGCCATTTTATCAATGAAAAACACACTTCGTTCACCTGAAGTACCCCAAAGTTCGACTTCGGTCCGTACCGAAGTTTTCCTGAAATTCTAAACGAATTCCACTTCGTTAGAATCAATTCGCCCATCTCTAGCAATAACCTGTAGAATTCATCTAACAAGTTATTAAGTGTGAAATGTGGTGTAAAAAAAATGTAAAAGAATTTTTAAAATAATTTTTAAATAATAATTTATAAGTGAATTTAAACTATTCCCCCACAAAGTACAACTTGTCCCGAATAAAACGAGGCCCCATACAACTGCATCATTAAACAAATAAAAAAGGTACAACTGTTGAAACGCAAGGAGGCAAAAACTAAAAAATTGTTCTGGGCATTAAGTACTTTTCAGGCGTTCGGCTTATAGGATTAAAGAGGTTGTCTCACTACATTGATTCATCTTATCTCATTCCTATTTTCTTGGTATCATTTTGAGTTCAGGGGCGTGTTTACTGGCTTCTATTAGGATACAGTAGAAGCCAGGTCTGTAGCTATAGCAACCAGTGCTGGCAGCCTATCGAGATTGAGAGATTGAACAGGTCTGTAGCTATAGCAACCTGAGGCAGCATCCTGATGTTAACTGGAAGTCAATAGGGAAATATGAAATGTACTCTAGGTGGTGTTTTTTTCTTTGTAGTATTTTTTTTCACTTTTTGTGTTTTTTTTGGTCAGCGATTGTTTTTTCAAAATTCCTCATGATGTAGAAGTGATGAATTTCTGACAGTCTGTGGCATTTTTCTTCCCATAGACCATTGTCTTTTTTTTCCTGCACCAAAAAAATGTGCGTGTGTGCCTGTATGTTGTGTTCTGCTGTGTTTCTTGTGCCCATTTTCCACTCTGCAAATCATGAGAGGGGGAAAACGTACCAGAAAGAAATGCATAAAAAAGTGCATTCGTATAGACCTAATTTTCAAAAAATAGTATGAAGCAAAAAATTTTAAAAAAAAAGCATGTGGATTTTGCATGATTTTTGACTCCCAAATATAAAAGTAAGGAAAACTTTAGAGAGACACGGCCTCTGGTGCGGTGCAATAGAAAGTGGTATTGGTGCACTTCGCTGCGGTACATTGTTTTTGCGCTGTAGTTTATAGGCAGTCACACTCTTTAGCGAACACTTTCCTCTCTCCACCTCCACCATAAATAATTTTTTAGGGCTCTCAATATGTTAAAGAGTCCAATTAAAAAATAAAACTAATTCTGCAATAAAACAAACCTCATACGACTGTGCCAACAGGAAAATTAAAAAAAGGTCTGGCTCTAGCATGGGGAAGGGGGTAGGCTACTTTTCCGTATATCCAGGCTGGGACTATACCTCCTTGTCTACATTTTCCCATACATAAATACATTCATACTATTAAGGGAAACTATATGGATGGCCTGGAAAAGACTCAGTTTCTCCTTTTAGGTATCTAAGTATTCTCCTGTGTCCAGCAATTCTAGTGTTAAAGGGGTTTTCTCACCACAGAGATTTCAATATATAGCGGACAATAAATCAAGACTTTTTCCAAATACATCTCTTGATTTGTCCTTGGTCAAGAGATAAGAGAGATTGAACACAGGTTTTTCTGGTTACTGCAGCTTACCTGTCTATCTGTTTTTTGTTTACTGTATCTGATAGAGGAGTGATGTTGCACACAGGCCTGCAGTTTGAGAACAGGTGTGTTATTCTAACAAAGAAAAATTACTTTTAAATGTTTATATGATTGAAGCTTCTGAAATTGATAACCTCTCCTGCCCGTGTCGTGCAAATAGAAGAGCTGGGGAATACGAAAATGATAGGTAATCACTGCTATAGAATCCCCCGCCAAACCCAAAGAAGGTTTGAATGCAAAAATTTTAAAAGCATTTTGACTTTGTGGAACAGCATGGTGAGACAACCGCTTTAAGCAAGGATATCCAAAAAACCCAATTTGAGGATTAAAGGAGAAAAGGAATCCCAGGTAACATTTGTTTAATGAGAAAGACATAAAAATGCTATAAATCAGGAAATGAGCTTTGGCCAGAGAAGACAGGGGTGATCTGGTTTATGTTAATTTTTATTTCTTTGCATGATAGAATTAGAACATTTGTGGATTGCACACTGTTCACTGACAATGATTTTTGGAACTATTTCCGAGAGCATGAGGGATTTACATGACCGATTCATGCCCCAAAAACCGGGGGTCGTGAAGACCCAAATATCGATAGTCCCCTTGTTCCTTGTGTACGTGATGGTATTATGTACAGTAGATGGTGATATATTTGGAAACATTTTTCTTAAATTATTCAACAATTTAGCAGTTTGTCACCATCTCTGCCTCTCTAACATTATTTTTTATACACAGTCATGGACCTTCCAACTGTTTTGCATCAGCACCACTTGCTATTCCAGCCTTTTTTTTTTTACTGTGTCCCAAATTTTTTAAGATGTTTTGCTGCTATAAATATTCAAAATGAGTGAATTTGTTTAGATTAAATGGAAAATGTTGAATTTTTACCTTCTAATTTTTTCTCTGTGTTTTTTATGAATAAAATATGTTAAAAGAGTTTTTCCAAAACTTAATTTTCCCGTTTTTTTTCACGTTTTAAAATAATCCCCTCAATTTTGGAATTGGGTTTGTATTTTTAATTATGGTTTTCTGGTTACTTGTGCTGGAATCCTTAGCAAACAAGTACTCCATGATCAGTAATGCTATCCAGTAACTATGTTTATTAATGACTTTATAGAGGTATCTAAAGTAGGACAATATCTGCAGATGATTCAAAGCTTTGTAAGGTAACCAACAAAGAGGAGGAGAAAAAATGTATTCAGAGGGATTGGGGGGTTGGAGGTTGGATTTGAAAAAAGGGAAAAAGAAGATTAAAGAGGAATGTGTAATCAAAAAAGAGTTATTTTTTAAATCACATTTTTATGTTAAACCTTTTTTTAAATAATTTTTGGTTATTTTATTCTTAATTTTCCTATCCTTTCAATATTTTTTAATATTCTTAAGTCTTGCAGTTTTCATTTGGCCACTAGGCCTTTTTGCACGCTTTACAGCAGTCAATGAGATGCTTTAAAGTAGCTTATGCACATAGGAGCCCAAGATGATTCAGTCCCATTGATTTCTATAGGAGAGTTTTTAGGCATTGCTCTGTGATTGGGAAGAATCATGTGCGGGGGTCAAAGGGTGAACTGGACTATCTCCTCTTGTGACCGGGGGATCATGTGTTATTATTCCCCTGGTTCTCCTTTCAGTTTGACCCGTTGTGCTGTCAGATAATTATTGGCCTAGTGGCCCAAAATGAAAACTGCAGGACTTTAAGAATAATTAAAAAATATTAAAAAGGATATAAAATAAAAAAAAAATATAACCAAAATTTTTTAAAAAAATGGTTTATCATAAAAACGTGAGTTAAATAAAAAAGTCTTTTTGATGACCCATTCCCTTTAATGGGGAAATAAATGTAAGGTCTGCACTGGGATGAGAAAAAAAATTACAATTATGTACAAAAAAGGTAAATCGTCATTAAAAAAGATTGGCATATTGTTTGAAAGTGTCTGAAATTTATACACTAGTTCAATGTCGGGAACTGCTCCCAAGGAAAATAAAATTTGGTGATGTATAAAAAGAGACAAAGATACCAATGAAAAACACATAATTCCTCTTACAAATCACTGGGAGGCCCCAATGAAAATTGGGTACAATTTTGATCCCCAGTTTATAAAAAGAAAGAAATGTAGCGGGGGGTAAAAAAAAACTGCCAAGTTGGTTAAAGGAATGCGTGGATTGTGGAAACCAAGCAGAATCAAAATTTGCTTGGAAAAAAAAGGTAAGGTGATGTGATTACCTGTAAAATTACTAAGTGATGGTGGTACAGAGATCGTCAGATCTTTTTCACCCCAAAACGTTTTAACCAGGAGGGCTTCCTTACATCACAGGAAAGAGGGTTTATCATATCGTAGGTGTGGATTCTTTACGGAAAAAGGGTGACATTGGACCTCGTCCACAAGAGGTAGTGAGATGGGTTCATCAAACAACTCAGGAATGGGTAAATGATTTTTCATAATTTTTAATATTACAAGTTTGAACATGGTTGGGAAGAATTTCCAGGAAATTTTTTCTGATTTTCCAGATTTTGGGGGAATTTTTTCATCTAGTAATAGGACTTGCCATCCGAAACATAGGTGGGTTTTTTCTCTTTTGGGTCAAACGTAGGTGTACAGGTTCGACTTAGTTTTCTACTTTTTTAAACCTTGTGAACCTTGTAAATAGCAAGTTGAGCCTCCACCCCCGACACATGATATAACTGTCACACAGACTTCCTTTCTAGTCCCCTATGTTACTCTCGATAGCTGTTTCATGTCAAACTATATTCAAGAGAACTGGGACAGCAGCTTTATCTGCAAGTCTCTGTCACCTGCTAGAAAGTGCCAGTGCAATATATCTCAGACCCTTCTGGTGACAAGACATGATCTCCAAAAATTTTGTCAGGTGTCTGCCATCAAGATGTGACCAGCAGATCCTGGAAGTTGTGAGATCGGGCATACATGGGGAGGACTTGTTCTTTCCATGGACAGTACAATGTGGAGATCGGTGGTACGTGTTCCAGTAACATCCACATGATGCCAAGACCATGGTTTCCAGCAGAACATTGCCCATCACACTGCCTCCACCATCTTGTGTTCTTCCCATAGTGCATCCTACTGCCATCTCCTCACAGGTACGTGATGCACAACATGATGGGAAACAGGATTAATCAGACTAGGACACTCCATGTGGGCACTTCTGGTGGTGGACAGAGGTCAGCATTGGCTGTCTGACAGGACTGCACCTCCAGGGACCATGCACAGCAGGAATTTTCAGCAATTTGTCCTTCAATTGCACTTATGTGAGATGAGACCAGACAGGCTAGCCATCCCCCCACAAAAAAAGTGATCCTGGGGTGTCCATGACCTTTTCATAGTAGCAGTAGTGTTTTATTTAGTTCTGGAGTTTTGGGGGTCTGTGCTGTTTTTTTGGACTATATGAGACATTTCAGAAGTGAACAAAAGAACAAAAATTCTCTAAATAAAAAAAAATGTGCAAAAATGAAAAAAAGTGCCAAAATAAAGACAACACAAAAATTCATGTGAGAAGTTCACCAACACATAGGGCGACATGTATGAAGGAAGACACATTAAAGTGAATAGTCGATTCTCATTTTCAGTGTACAATGCGCCTGATGTATGAAAGTGTTTTTTGTGCGTTCATAAACGGTGTGTAAAGTTCAACGTGCCTTGTCTATGTGTTAGGCGCACTGCGCAACTTAGGCCCCTTAGTAATGCGCCTAACATGTATTAAGGTTATAGACAGGCTGGAAGTAAGAGAAGTCATTAGAATAACATGTCAGTGAATAGAAACTATGGTACTGGTCTTGCTTGGTGCACCACAGGTCCCAGCAATACCTGTGCTGTGCTGGCTCTTGCTGTATGTAGAATAAAGGGTGAGAGCAGCAAAAATAAATTTAAAATTTAATGTAGTTAAAATGTCACATATAAAAATCTGAACAACAACATCAGTGAATTATTTAGTGTAGATTCTATTACTTTTAAATACATTTTATAGGAGAGATTGTTTTATATTTTTGGGATAATATATATTTTATATTAATTTTATATGATCATATTTTTAATTACATTTAAATAATTACATTTTATACAGTTTGATAATTATAATAAATTACTTTTTATTAATGTACTGCTGTAAGTTGAGAAACATTGGACATTTTCCCCTTACAGCAAATCTATCTCCACTCCTCAGGCTCAGACAGACCACATTGAGATCGGTCTGGCTGTCGGAGCAGTAATGCGCCTAGTTTTGCTGAACCACATTCATAGATGTGTCTATAATTACGAGTGTGCTGTGACACGTCTCCATAGCGCCCCCAGAACACCCCTTCATGGTAGGCGCATTGGAAAGTGTTGAGTCTTTCGAACAATGCGCCTAATACATTCACTTCATTAGACATCGTAGCCGGATCACTTAGGCGCATTGTACGGCAGAAAAAGGGTGAAAAACCCAGTCATACATGTCGCCCATAGTGACCAAATAATACTGCACAGTTCTATATATGAAGAAAAAAAATGTATTGCTATCAGAAGATAGCGATGTATAAATATTGTTTTACACAATAAGAACACTTATTTTTAAAGTGCTTTAGCAGAACAAAACTATATTTATTAAAGGAGTTGTCTCCCCACAGAGTTTCATAGGATGCATGAATGAAATACTCTGTCACTTCCTGGTTCAGACTGACTAATTTGCATAAACTCTGTGCTTGTACAGCTCCATTGTGCTTTCAGTTGCTAATTAGATCAGATTAGCTTTTCAAACTATTAACAGGACGTCTTATCTGATCCCTCAAACAAAAGCCCTAATTACAGTTCTGTTTATTTTACATAAATCAAGCTTTTTACTGCCCAGCAGCAGGGACACTGCCCAGACCTGTGTGATGACTCACTCACTGCTATCTCATAGAACAAACAGCAGGGGGAGAATTGTTTACAGGTCAGTTACTGAGGGAACTGAATAGCCAAGAAGGTCATAAATTCACTTGTATCTCCTTAGGGAAAACAGAGGAACAAAGAAATATATTTGGAAAATGTCTTTATTTTGCGTTCCCTACAATTTGAAAGCTATTCTTTGTAGCGAGACAACCCCTTTAAGTATCGACGTAATCATCTCAATCCACAGAGTAAAACTAACATTTCACATATACTTTACAAATGTGACATGGTGTCCACTATAATCTGCGCTCCAAAATCCAAATATAGCCATATAGGGTATTGCCGAACTTGGAAGAAATTGCATAGTAAATTTTGGGGTGCTTTTTTCCAAGGATTCCGCACTTCCGCACAGGCTTTTTAAATCGGAGCAATTCATAGCTGGAATCTTCTCTCCCTGAACAGACACCAAGACAGGTAACATTAGAGTAGGTTCCAGTCTATAAGTCTATATTGAGGTCATCTTGCCATGGCAGATGGGCTTTTGCAGTTTTGCTCAAAAATATACACTTAGGGCAACATACATGTAATTTGGTGTGTTAACGCCAAATTTCATGTGTATAATAATGGCATAGAATGCGCCTGATTTATGATCCCGCAGGTCATAAATCAGGCGCATTCTAGCGCTTGTATGACACTTCTGGCTCAGTTAGACCACTTTGAAATTTCTGTACCTGTTCCAGCAGTAATGTGTCTAGAAATGCCATAGTGAAGCTATAAATATGTAGCTTTGCTAGGGTTCTAGTGCGCCCCACCTCCCGCATGCCCCCTGAGATCGGACGCATTACAAAGCACCGCAGGCGCTATGTAACGCACCCAATAATAGCGTGCAGGAGATTTAAACATGTACGAATGCGGCCGCGCCTGATATCGGGCTGAAAAGATGGCAGATATCTATTGCCCTAAGTGCACACAGCGTAGGACCAAATATGTCAGAAAGCCAATGATATTTTGTCCTATGCAGAACTGCAGTTTTTGGCACTGATTTGTGCAAAAATCGTGGTTGGTTTTAGTTTTTGCCGTCATCCCCTACAATTAAATGTATGGGAATCAGATGGAAAACCGCAGGACTCCAGTTAAATATGCAGCACGTTGCATACGCCGGATTTTTAACTACAGTATGGCTTTTTCATTGCTGTCTATGTAGTGTAAGGACCGCTGGAAGTACCTATGGCAGAGGGCTGCAAATTAGTTATGTTCTGATATATCATACATAACCCCAGATGACAGGCCGAGGACCTGGAGCAAATGACACACAAACACCTCGTATGTGTATTATGAACTGACTTTATTGACATGAGTGCATCATATTTATAATGAAAAAATATGTCACAATGTCTGGAATCAATTACATTTTTCTTAAAGGGGTTTTGCGAGGATGTGCCTTATCTGCTAAGAAGCAAATGTAAACAAGCCACGCTAGCTGAGAGAGAGAGACACAGACTGCCAGAGCTGCATAAGGAATCGTGTGAAATGTTCACTCAAATAATCAAACTACAACTAGTGGAATCTGAATACAAAAGACAATACCTTTTCTCCACAGCAGCTTGAAAGCTTCTTCAGCCTCTGGAAAGGCTTCATGTTCCCTGTCATCAGATAAAGCAGGGATCTACTCAGATAATCACACTACAACTAGTGGATTCTATATACAAAAGACAACATATTCCTACCCGGTGCCTTCAGCTCCTTCTCATCAGATAAGAAGTGTTCTCTGCGCAAGCCAGGCCAGCAGCTCTTGTCAGGTCATATCTAGTGCAAGCTTTTAAGTAACTAAGGGAAGGTAAGGCAGCCTGTAGCTCTCTCAGGCTGCAATATTTTTAATCACATATATTTAGAAAAGCGATTAAATACCCATTTTGGAGGATCCCATGTCAACATTACATCGTGGCAAAACCCCTTTAACTCTTCGGCTTAGAATTGTATTACATTATATAATGTTTGGGAAATGTTTGGAATAGTACTTCTGGAGAAAAAACGCAACTTCCCATAATTTATGTAACTGTCCATTACGTTATAATGAAAAGCCAAGATATTAGTTGAGCCAAAGTACAAATATGTTCTCATATCTTATTTCCTGGAATTTGCGAAATAGAAGATATACTCTTCTTCCAAATGTCTTTCTCATTTGACAAGTGTAATTACTCATAGGATGCTTTAACAAAGCCAAGAAATAAAAACATATAAACATCCAAAGAGTTGCATAACTGTAACATCTGTAATTTGACAATCTATGATTAATCCCAGCCAACACTAAATAGTACAATGATTCAATAACAAATGTTCTTCCAGTAGTCATCTTCCTGCCAATTAAACCACATCTGTTTCATAACATGTTATTCAGTTTTTATTCTTATTATATAATGAGACCAAAATACAAGTTAACCCTATCATAGCTGCTCTTATAACGTGATGGTTATACCTGTTGGCTCTCTGCCACCACAGTAGCACAGCATACCATCGGATTCTCGGCATTTTCAGTAAAATCCAACGATATTCCTGTGCTGTGTAGACAGAGCCTAAAAACCTCAAGTTTTCATGTATTTAAAAGTAGCAGAAATGCTTTTCCAAAAATTCCTATGTTCCTTTTGACTGTTTTTAGTGCTAGTAGAGTGCTGCTGATATTGTAATTTGATACTTTCAAGCAGATCCTATTTTCTCATTCACCACAGATTGTCAAGCAAAATAAAATTCACAACAGTAGTGTTAAGCATCAAAGAGAAAAATGGATTGAAAAGCACTGCGTAAAGCATGGTGCGTAAAACGGATCAAGAATTGACATGACAATTCTTAGAACGGATCCGAAAGATGCATCAGAAAGACGCATGTAAGACACGTATCAGTGATCACTCGTCTGATGCGTTTTACCGAGAAACAAATGTAAATCACACTGCATATTGTAAGATGAGTGTTTGGGTCCATTTGAGGTCCGAAAAACGGATCCAAACATGCATCTAAAAAACGCTGTGTGAACATACCCTAAGAGGTTTCGGAGGGGTGGAGGGAGGTTGAGCAACCACAGTCAGCCCATGTAGCAGCTCCACATATCGGTTCAGTAACATCGCTGACTCAGCCTCTAGGGTGGCTATGGCACCGGTAGAACGTGATCTCAACGAAGGTGGAGGCGGCTTGTTGATAACACGTTTCTCCATCTTGAATTGGCAATTTTATTGGCTCTGTGTCCCTTGCCTTTTGAAGTAGTAACAGAAATTTTTCCTGAACTGATTAGTCTCTAGGAGGTAGATTAGGACCCATTGTCGGATGTCTAGAAAATTTAATTCCCTTACCTCTGCACATAAAGGATTGGGACAACAGGAAGGTAGATTAATCTTATTTGCGGTGGGATTTTGAAACAACTTTTGGTAGAAAAAATAGAGCTTTAGGACAATTCTGTCATCTGGGATGGTTAAATAAGTTGATTTACAAGAAAAGGCCTGAATTTTTCCTCCTCTCTTAGCTTTAGAAGGAAGGTAGACTTTAAAGTTAGGTTCCTCAAGGAGCACTGGGTTAAAGGGAGGAGCACCTGATAAGACTAGTAAAAGGGGATAGATTTACTTAGAGCAGGGGTCTGCCACGTCAGCTTTCCAGTTGTTGGGAAACTTCAACTCCCATAATGCATTTATATAATCTATATCAGTTGGCATGATGGGAGATGTAGTATCCCCACAGCTGAAGTTGCAGACCCCTGACTTAAAGGCTTTAATATTTGAATCCACAGGTGTTCAGTCAGTTTGTCTAGAAAAGAACTTGGAACGAAGACCTGAAATTTTAAAGTGTTAGTTTTCAGGCCTTTTTTCAATACCAGGTGTAGGAACTCCAAGTTTAACAGAATTTCTAAAGAAGAATCCTTTCTGGCTGCAAGGAGAAGAAAGTCTTCTTAACCCCTTACCGAAAATTCCCGGGGTACATCCATTTGTTGATAAGGAGCTATATAGTGGGCTCGTACAGTAACTTTGTTACATAGGTGACGGTTGCTGGCTGATTTTTAAAGCTGACACATGCCACTAACTGCATGGAACAGAGTTGACTCAGCTTCCTGTTTTTTTTTTTTTTTTTTGGTAACCCTTTAGATTCCATGGTGCCTAAATAATGAGGAATGGTGCCACACACCACTCCTCTCTCGGATCGCCCTACTGTGACATGATTGCGGGGTGCCAATCAGTTAGAATGGCAGCTTGAAGCCTAATGAATGCTTCCATAGCCACCATGTTAATGACTAGATTACTTCCTGCTTCAATCAGGGGAGTAATAGAAGTGCCATCTTGGTACACCCTTCTGCCTTATCTACATAACAGAGAAGGGCTTACAAACAATCAAGTACCCGGAGGGCAGTAGATGTACAAATAAATTTTTTTTTTTAAAAGAATAAAAGGTAATAAAAAATGGTAAAAGTTCCAATCAGCCCCAATTTGCCACTTTAAAGGTAAAAAAATAAAAGTTTCACATGATTGGAATCACCACGTCCATAAAAGTCCGATCTATTAAAATATAGCATCATCAGTGATCAAAAAGTTGCAGCGCAAATTTAAGAAATATAGAATGTTTTTATTTTTTTAAAGAACTTAGAATGAAAACCCTACATATTTGGTATCACCAGAATTGTACCAACCATGCGAAATACAGATAAGACATAATTTAATATTATTTATTTTTAAGCCCCATTAATTCCAGGGCGCTGTACATTCAAGGGAGATTACAAACATAACAAACTCCAAAATATATGAAAAACATGAAGCAGCATATAGCAAAGGATGTTTTCTTTATTGGAAAAATTCTGAACTAAAAAAGTAAAGTATTTAAAACAGGAGGTAAACGCACTTTTCCTGGGGCACTGTCAACATATTTTTAAACCAAATTTTAAAAACAAAGTTTAGTGTAAACAATAAATGACTAATACTTGGTACACAAGGAGAATTTTTCTGCCCAAAAAAGGCCCTTACAATCTAAAAAGGGAGAAGGAAACAGAAAAAGGGGTGGTGGCAGGGGGGTTTTATTGTAGGGTTATGGATTACTATGAAGAGAGGGGTTTTTAAAGGCTGCTTTTTGAACTATTTGAAAGGGGAGGAACCGGGGTTTGGGGCCCAGGGGTTACGGGTGTCCCTGGGGACCCCCCGGTGTCGGGTAAAAGGGGCAAACCCGCAACCCCGCAGCGCCTCCTGCTGGGGCCGGTCCCGCACCCCGCCCTTTTGGGGCTGGGGAAAACCCCGGGGGCGCTTCGGGGTCCCACTTACCTTTCCAGCCCTTTTTTTCCCTTTCCCGGGGCGCGTGCCCCCGGGCTGCCGGCCGGGGGCGGCGTGCGGCACTTCAGGAAAATTTTAAAGGGACAGTGGCCCCGGTGATTGGCCTCGGGGGCCCCTTGACCCAAATTTTAAGCCCTCCCTTTTCCCAAGCCCCTTTTTGCCTAATCGATATTTGGCCCCTGTGCCTAGAAAAGGAAAAGCTTTCCCAAAGGGGTCTTTTTCGGGTTTCCCAAAGTCCCGTACCTTTTTGCCTCCGTTTTTGGGACTAGAACCATAGCCCCTGCCCCCTGCCCTTCTCCTGTCCCCAACTACGAGCCTGTTTCCCCCTTTCCCGGGAAAAAAACCGGGGCAACACCTGGGCGCCACCGCAAGCAATTTCCGTCAGGGGAAGCGACCTGATGTAACCCGCCGCGCAAGTCCATCCCGCTTTGCGGCGGGCCCTTGGTGAAAACTGGACCACTTAGACCTGCTCCCTGCTGGTTTTACCCCCACCCGCTTGGGGTGGTCCAGAGGACCCCACTACCCATGCGGACAGTTCAATTCGGCCATGGATCCCGCCAAAGGCCCGCCCCTCCCAAAGCGTCCCCTGCCCTCACCACCACGGCCCCAGAAATTAAAAGCAAAATCGCGCAGCAAGCACAACACCCTGAACCAACTGACTTTTATGATGCAGAAAGCCCCCGGCCACTCAGCAGCAGAAATCGGCTCCCATGGCTAAACACAGCAGTCGCCCCCGGGGTTATCTGCTGACCCTAAACTCCGTTTTTCCCAATTCCCGCCCAAATTTTTGGGACGGGGACTTTTGGGCCCTCCCGGGGAGTTCATCACCCCCGGGGTCCCCCTCTACGGGGAAAATTTAGGGCGGGCCGGGTTCCCGTCCCGAAAGGTCAAAGGTGGCCTTCGGGTCAGGTCCCTTTTCCGGGAAACCCCTGACCTGGGCGACTCCATTTTTTGGGACGAGGCGATCCTATCACAGCTGATTGATAAACCTTTTGCAGGAGTTCCGGGGAGTTTTTCGAAGACCCCTCCCCGGGGGCCTTGCTGCTAAAAATGCTTTTTTAAAAATTACAGCGGGGGAAACTCCCCTTTTGGGGGTTTACGCCGTGCATTTTTCGCACCTTAGCCCTGAATTGGCTTGGAATGATCGCGTTGTGCGCCACTTCAAGGGGGGCCTTTCCCCGGCCAGTTTAAAAGGATGCCCTTGCCCCCGGGACCCCCCAACGCGTTAAGGGGCTCATCCCCCCTGGCGCCCCCCAAATTGCATCCATTTCTGGGGAAAAAGGGAGGAGCCCCCCCAGGAACGCAACCAGCTCAAAAAAGCAGCCCCCCCCCCGTTTTACCCAAAAATTTTTTTCAGCGTCCCACCTCCCCTTCCCAGCCACCATGGAAGAGGCCAGAAAGTGGACGGTACCCGCCCTGACCCGAAAACCCTTCCCCACAAATTTGAGGAAATTTTTGTGTCTCTACTGTGGCGGGGCCCCGAAAACTTTGTGGGGGTTCCCCATTTCCTTCGGAAAATGCGGGGAAATGAAACGCCCCAAAATTTTTCGGGGGGAGGGCGTCCCTATGTGAGTAATCCCTCTCCCCTCATGCTCCCCGCCCCTGGTCACTTTTAAATTTCCCCAGAACCCCTTTTCCGAGTTTTTGGGCCCTTTCCCTGGATTCCGGATGGCGGGATTTTTAAAGGATGATTCATTGGTGCCCAAAGTATCGTCCCCTCGGGGGTCCGCCTGGGACCAACCCTTGGTCTTGTCCTCCGTGGGGGGGGTGAAAATATTAGGGGACCCCATCCACTACCGGATAAACCCAGTGGCCCCAAAAAATTTAGGAGCCCTGCACAAAAAGGATCACGTTTTTTGGGTTTTTACCCCTTTCTTTCTCGGCTTTTTTACTGGGGGTTTTTCCTTGGCGCAGGTCACCCCCCCCTATGCTTGTTTGGAAAAAGGGGTGAAGTTTTGCATTGGGGTCCGGGATGCCAGTCCGCTTTTCTATGGGGAAACCCCCCCGGGGGTGCCCCCCAACCCCCCCCTCCCCCAAGTCCTCTCTCAAGCCCTCCCCGGGTTTTCCGGGAAAAACCTTTTCGGATTTTAAAGATGTTTTCCCCGAAAAATCGACCCGAGTTTCTTCCTCCTCACGCCCGTATAAAGCCCCATAGCCCTACCCCGGGACTTTTTCCCCCCCCGGGGGTGGGGTCCCCGCCTCCGTTCCCGAAACTAAAGGCAAAGGGTGGGCCTACGGGAAAAAAAATTTACAAAAAGGGGTTTAATCCGCAAATTGACTTCCCCGGCTGGTCCCGGGTTTTTTTTTCTTTGGGGAGAAGAAAGAGGATCCCGGAGCCCGTGAAATTGACTCCCCGGGACTAAAAATGATCCCCCATCAAAACCCGGTCCCCTTTTTGCCTTTAATCACAGAACCCCTTTGATCTTTCCCCGGGGGACCCAAAGGTTTTTTCCCAATTTGGATTTGGGGGGGGGGCAAAAAAACCCAAAACCGGGAAACCGGGGGGAAAGGGCGACGAGTGGAAGAGGGCCTTTAAAATACCGTGGGGGGCCCCTTTTGATAACTTGTGAGGGGCCTTTGGCTTATGCAACCCCCTCCGGCCCTTCCAAAAATTTCCCCAAAAACTTTTTCAAGACCTCCCGAATGTCTGTGTGGGTTGGGTCTACTTGGGGGACATTTGGTATTCTTAACCCGATCTGGGATCCCACCGGGTCGCATGTGGGGGCCAGGTTCGGAAACGTGCGCAAAAAAACCTTTTTCCCCCGCAAAACTGGGAAAAGTGCCTTTTTCCCACCAAAAACCACCCTTTCCCTTTCCCCTCGGATAAAATAACTTTTGAAAAAGGGTTTCCTGGGGAGGGCCCCACCAAACTCTCTGGGTCCTACAGGGGCCCCAAACCTGTTTCCTTCGGGCCATCCCAACGTTCTTGGGCTTCCCCAAATTATTCCCCGGGCCTTTTAAATTCCGCATTTTTCGACGTTGGTTAACAAAAATTGGGCTCTTACTAAAAAACATCCCAAACCCCCGAAACTGTGGCCTTCCGGCCCGCCAAAAAAAGCCTTTTTTTCAATTTTAAAGGCAGTTTCCCGCCGGGCGCACCTGTGTTTTCCCGGCCCATACCAGGAAAAACCCCTTTTTTTTTTAAAAAAGTAAAATGGGCCCCTCTTCCTTTGGGGCTGGAGCGCTGTTTAAACCCAAAAAGGGGGCCCAAAGGGCAAGACTGGGACTTTGGGTTTTTTTTCCGGGACTTTCTCCCCGGGCAGAGAAAACTTTCCCTTTGGGGGATCGAGAATTTTTTGCTATTAAGTTGCCGGGAAAAATTTGGGCCCCCACCCCCTTTGGAGGGTGCCCCGTTTCCCCGTGAATTTTCTTCCCAGACCACAAATTCCCTCTATCCCCAGACAGCAAAAAACATTTGAACCTCGTCAAATTGAAGGGGTTCTCTGTTTTTTCCCCGTTTTTAACTAAAATCATCCTTTTTCCGACCGGCAAAAAACGCAAGGCCGTCCCCTTTTTCCCGTGCCTCCGATTTTAGTGGGGGGGGGAAGAGGTGGCTCCACAAAATATCGAAAATCCCAGAATGTCCTGTATTTTTGTGGCTCCCCCCAAAACCTCCAATTTGTACCCCCGGGGAACGAAGTGCGCCCGGGCGCCCCGGTTTTAGGGTCCTAAAAATTGGGGTCAGGGTTCCCGAAATTGGGGGAAAACCCTGGGTCCCGGAGATTTTATTTTTTGTTTTTCCCCGGTTCACTGGTGGCCGGGGTTCTCCCCAAAACGATGTAAAAAGGATTTTGTGGAGGCCTGCCCCAAACCTGTGCCCGCAAAAAAGTCAATTCGCCTAAAAACCGGGGGGGGAATTACCCCAACCTCTGCCTGTGCCTACGCCCTTTGGGGAGCCATAGGGCCTTTGGACTTCTTTAAAGGGAATTTTACCCCCCCTCGGGGGAAATAGGGGTTCTTCTGGGGGGGTCATTTAACCGGGTTTTTCCAAAAGGGCTCTTTTTTTTTCCCTTCCCCGGGGCCTTTTCCTTCTGCGCCACGGCCCCCCGCCAATATTATTTTCAAAAAACATTTTCCCGTCTGCATGGACTCCCTTCCCATATAATTTCAGATCGGGGAGCCGTTCGTCTCGGAGATTTTGGCGGGGGCCTTTTTTCCCGCTTCTACAATTTGGAACTGGACTTCTCCCTCTCCTACCACCCAAAATTTCCAAGGGGCAAGGGGAGAGGGTAAAATCGGTCCTGGGTACTTTTCTCTGCCATTCCCAACTTCTCCCCAACTTTTAATTTTTCCAAGTCTATCCCTTTTGGCCCCGGAAATTTTTCGTTAATTCCCGGGGACCTAATTCCGTGGGGCTTTCTCCCAAACTCCATTGTCTTCGGCCCGGAAACCCTCCCACCCCTTCCATCCCTTTGTCTTCCCGAGGGCCCCCTGCTGTGGATAGTCTGGTCCGCGCCTTTTCCCGCGTCTGGGGGGACGTGCCAGTCCCTGCTTTTTCCCCCATGGCCCCCCCCCCCCCCCCCCCCCCCCCCCCCCCCCTAGAAATCCAAAACAAAAACCAAGAAAAGAAGACCCCCCCCCCCTTCCCCCCCTTTTTTGTCCCGGGGGAAAAGGGTTTTAATGGCCCTGTTTGCCAGATTTTACCCCTTTTTAAAAAATCCCCAGCTACAAGCTGGGGCCCCCGTTTTTTTGGCCCTTTGAGGCCCTGGGGCGAAATTAATCCTGTGGCCTACAAGCTCCGGCCCCCCAAACCATGCGTTCCCAAACTCCTTCCACTTTCCTCCCTAAAAAAACCGGGTAAACCAAAAAGGGTTCCCCCTTTGGTTGTGGTCCCCCCGTTCCCGTAGCTGATTTCCCCAAATTTTTTTTGCCGCAAAGAAATTTTGGCCACAAAGACGGTTGGGGGGGAGAAAAATTTTTTTGGTCAAACGGGAAAGGGGTTTTTGGGGCCCGGGGGAAAAGGGTTTGGGACCCGGGGAGCCCCTTTTCCTGGGGGGGGCCCTTTTGTCTAATTTTTAGGGGGGGGCCAAAAAGAGGGGGGAAAAACCAAAAAGGGGGGGGGGGGTTACTGTTTTGGTTGTCCCTGCGACCCCCGTTTTGGGGTCCAGGCACCCCCCCCCACCCCCCCAACCCCCGAAAGCCCTCCTGCTGGGGGAAACCCCCCGGGCGTTCGGGGTCCCATTTTACCTTTCCACGCCCCTGTTTTCCTTCCGGGGCGTCCTGCTCCCCGGCCGGGTGGGCGCGGCGGGGCAATTTCCCATAAAATTTTAAAGGGGACATGCCCCGGTTTGTTTGGCTCGGGGGCCGCTGCCCAAAAATTAAAATGCCTTGCCTTTCCCCACCCCTTTTACCGAATCGATAGTGCCCTGGCCTAGAGAGGAAGCTTTCCAAAGTGTCTTGTTTTTTTTTACCGAAAACCATACCTTTTAAACCTCCGGCCCTTTTGGACCATGAACCAAAAGTGCCTTCCTGCCCCTTTCCTCCGGTCCCCCGACTAGACCCTTTGCTTCACAAATTCTGAACCGCGAACACCTTGGCTGCCACCCAAGCAATCACGTCGGGGTGGCGACCCTGGTAGTAATCCCCCGCGGGGCAATCCATCCCCCCTTTGCGGCAGGCTCTTTTAAAACTGGACCTACTTAGACCCCCGTTTCCCTGGCGTGGCTTACGCCTCGCTTGGGGTTTTGGTCCAGAGGACCCAACTCCCAAACACCCCGTTACAGGCATGATTTTCCCAAAGAAAGGGGGGAAGAAGGGGAAAGAAGTTTTGGGGAGCCCCGGCCTTTGGGGGAGGGCTGCCCAAAGAGAACAAAAAAGAAGGTTGTGGGGAGGGGGAGATTTTTTTGGAGGGGAGGTATTGTTAAATTCGATTTCCCCGGGCCCAAAAGGGGCCCACTTTTAGTTGATTCTTTTTTACTGTTCCACCCATATAGAGAATATATCATTGTCTGTAAGAAATAATTCCGGATCTAAGGTGTTTTGTTGACCATTCCAATGGGACGGAAACATTTTTTGTAGAGACCCTGGAGTTTTCTTGAGCCCTTTTAAAATGCGGGAAAATTGTAGGGGGTGAAAAGGCCCTTGGTTGGCAGGGATTTTTTTCGGACAAAAATTTGGATCTTGCTGAAATCAAAAAAGAGATTTGAAGCACTAAATTATTTTGTTTTCCCTCGACAAGAGATCTGTAGTCTAAACTCTAATTTAAATTTCCAAAAAATTATTTTTGACAAACCCTGGCAATAAAATAAAAATTATCCACACAAAGGAGGAGAAGGTCCATTCTACCATCTTCAGACTCTCTGACAGTTCGGAAGGAGATTCCCCAAAAAAAGGGAAAAATAAATTCCAAGTAAAAATTTAATTAAGTTTTGCTAGATTGGGGAAAAAACAAAACATTACTTCTGGCCGGGTTTTTTGTAAATGTTTCCCCTTTTGGCTGATGAAAGGCCAAACAGCAGAGCTCTGAAGGGACCAAAAACCAAAAACCTTTTTCCCAAAATTCCTTTTGGAAATCCTTGTTGTGGTAAATTAGTAACCCATCTTTGGGAAGACATTGGTTAGGCCTTTGCAAGAAAAAAATCTTTCTTTTTAATAAATTTAAAAAAGTGACAAAAAAGATTTTTTCTCCATCTTCTTACAGTACTGGGTCATTTCCCTTTTCTAAAAATTTTGATTTTTGGCCAATAAATTTTTTTTTCCCTTTAAACCAAAAAATAGCGGGAAAAAAACCCCTTTTCTTCCTTTCCCGGGGAGTAGACTCTTCTTCCTTTTTTGGGGATCCCCAGGTACGGGAGTAAAAAAACGGGGGTTCTAAAGAAAGGGGCACTTTACCTCCAATTTTAGACCCACTGTTTTTTTGGTTCTTTTTTCTGAAGTCTTGAAAAAAAAAAATATGTCCCCTGAAGGTAGCAGAAAGTTTCTGTTTTGATAACATTCCTGAGGATTTTTTGGGAAAATCCAGTAGGGGGGTAAAATAAAATTTGAATGATTTTTTTGCTTTGGGGACAAACAGATCCCCGGCAAAACCTGTGGTTGTGCGGGCCCTTAAGTGTACCCAACACTGGGGAAAGTTTCCCTTCTAAAAATTCTGGATTGCCCTGTTAAGTACAAGGGCATAGAGGCAGGGGGTTTGTAACCCAAACCCGCCCTTTTTTTTTTCCCAAAGCCCCGCCAATTGAAAAAAAGGGTGGGGTTATCCTAATCTTCTTTTGGGATTTAAAATTTGCAAAACAAATGAAAAAAATTTGCTGGGCGAGATTTTCCCCCTAAAAAACGATTGTTTCTGTTTTTGGTGTCCGTGTAACGGGAAGTTTTTTTGGAAACCAAAATCTGCGCCAAAAAAACCCGAATAGCGCACCACATTATATCCCCCCGAAGGGTTGGGAAAGTTAAAACCCCCATTGTCCTTGGGCTGCTGAAAAATTTTAATTAAGCGGAATCCGGAGGTTTTTTAAACCCCCCCAGATAAATCGGCGGAAAGCGCTTTAAAATCCTTTCTAAACCTTTATACCTGACAAAGATAAAAAGGGAATGCAAGGAAATACAGTAGTTTGGGGAAAATTTCAAACCAACTTGAAAATTTTTTCCCCTACCCACAAGGAAAATGGTAGTTGCCCCAAAGCGTTACCTCTTTTTCCAGCGAGGTTAAAAATTTTATGATTTGTCTTTGTATAGACTGGTAGGGGGGCCCTGATATTGATACTCCCCAAAGGGGGGATTTTTGGTGTACCCCAAATTAAAGGGGTTAAATTTTGGGCCCACATAGGTTTTGGTGGCCCCTTTTATATCATGGAAACCCGTTTTGCCCCATGTTAAATAATACCCCAAAGGGAACCCATTTTTTGCAACCTCCCAGAAACCCCCTCCCCAATTGTTTTGGGGGTTTTTTAAAATTTATCACCCACCCTCTGCAAAGCCAAATTCTAAAAAATTGAGGAATCAACCAGTTTCCCCAAACAGGGGCCCGGACGGGTTTTTTAGATAAAAACAAAAAAGGGATCAAGTGCAAGATCAAAGACAAAAAAAGAAAATAAAAGAAAACCCTTTTGTCTATTTCCCCAAAAAAATTACTATGGGAGGGGTTAAAAATCCAATAATTAAAATTTTAGGGGAAATAGCCTTTTCCTGGTTTATGGGAAAATTTAAATTTTCCCTGAAACAGGGAAAAAATTTTTCGTTTTAACAAGGAAGCAGCCCGGAAAGGGGCCACAAAACCCTTGTCAAATCCCTTTTTTTCCCGGCATCTGGGCCCTTAAAAGCACGGGAAAGCCCCAAAAAGGGCCCCGAGCCCTCACCGTCCCCCCCAAACCCACCGCCCCAAATTTTTTTAAACTGCTTTGGCGCCCCCTTGTATAAAGCCCCTGGGCCGGATGTGCTATATCAGGGAAAAAAGCCCGGGAAAGGCGATTGCCAAAATTTTTGTTAGAAACTTGAAATCAACTTGGGGAAAAACGCTTTTTGGGTGATAATTTTTTAACCAGAGTAAAAAATCCTTCCCCCTTTTTGGGAGAAAGATCGGCATGATTCCGAAAATACCCAAATTTTCCCCCCCAAAACCCCGGTATATTGCATTTTTTAAAAAGCCGTAAATTTTTGGCGTTTTTTAAACCGATAAAAGTTTAAAAAAACCCAAAAACCAAATAGCCACCCGGGTTTTCCCTTTTAAATTTTCTTTTTGGGGCCGGAGGATCAAATGGCCTTTCCTCCCCCTCTTCCTGTTTTGGTTTGCCCAAAAAGGGCCGCTCTCAAACGCAAAGGGCCCCGGGGAAAATTTTTCCCACATCCCAAAAATAAATTTTTACCCGGGAAACCCCATGTCAGGGGGGTTAGGCTCAAATTTTTAAAAATCTTAAAAAAAAATTTTAAAAAAACACCCCTTTGGGAAAATCTCTTTTCCCGGCCCGTGCAATTTGGGCGCCGCAGGGGTTTTGGGCCCCGCCCAAAACTGGGCACGGGTTTTCCCGGCTATTTGGGCCCTAACCAATTCCCAACCCAGCCCGACTTTTCTCGTTTCGCCCCCCCTAAAAGTATTTTTTTTGGTTTTAAACCCCAAAAAAAACCCAATTTAAACCCGGGAACTTTGTAAAAAAAGGGGCCCCCCTAAATTTCCCTTTGCCTTTTTTTGGACCATTTCTCCTTTGTTCTTTGGGGGGGGGGGGGGGGGGGGGGGGGCCCCCCTTCTTTTCCCCCCTCCCCCCCTTTTCCCCCCAATTTTTCAATTTCCCCCTTTCCCCAAACCTATCTCCCCTCAAATTAGTTTAAAAATTTTGGCCCCCCCAAACCCCTCCCCGGCCTAAAAAAATTTTAAATTTAAAACCCTTCGCACACCCAAAAACAAGGGACTTTTACCCCAAATTTGCGCAAAGTTTAAATCTTTCCACGTATTTTAGCCCAGTGGACTGCGGGAAAGGGACTTTTTTTTTAAATATTTTCATAGTTTCATATTTTTGGAAAAGGCAAAAAAAAAAAGTCCCCCATAAAAATTAAAGCCTGTTTTCAAGGGTTTAAAACCAGAAAAGGGCCCAAAAACCCCCAATGGGGTAGAAGCCAATTTTGCCCCTTTTTTTTGGGGGAAAAAATTCCCCTTCCTAAACCTTCCCCAAACCCCGGGCCCAATCGGGAAAAAACCCCCGGGGATCAATGCCCCCCTTTTCCCCTCAATCCAAAGTCCAAAAAATTTTTGTTATATTTTTACCTCCCAAAATGCTTCCAAACCTTTTTGAAACCGGTTTAAAATTTAAAAACACCATGACCAACCCCCTCGGCATAGAATTCCAAGTCTCATTTGCTCAAAACGAAAAGAACCCCTTTTCCCTATTTTTTATGTTAAAATTTTTCGTTCCTAAAGGGCCCAAAAGGGAATCCCCCCCTTTGTTTCTAGATACGCCCTGTTTAAAAATAAATTTTTGGGAAAAATCTCTTTTTGCCCTTTTGATGTAATTTAAAACATATTTTTTAAATGTCCCCCCCAAAAGGGCCTTCTTTTCTCAAAAACTAAAAACCCTAATCTTGCCAACCCTTTTCTGTGGTACGGGGAAAGCCCCACCCAGCCCCTTTTTATTTTTTTTGTTCCCCCGCCTTTGTACCTTTTAAAAAGGGCTCTAAAAATTTACTTTCCTTCATTTGGTGCCCAAAAACTGAAACCCCAAAAACCCAAATTTTTTGGTCAAAAAACCAAATGCCCTTGTAAAATGGGAAAAATAATTTTTTCCCCCAACCCTGAAACCCCACCCTTATCCCCCTTTTTTAATGAAAAAAACCCCCCAGAACCTATTTGCTTTGGCTGCGGGCCTGCCTGACCCGGCTGCCTACAATTAATTTTACTGTCCCCCCAAGGTTTCCCCAAGCCCTTCTCCATGTTCACTTTTACCCAGTTTTTTTTCCCCTTTTTAAACCCTGTAATCATGAAAGGGAAATTTTCTCTTCCCCCATTTCCCAAAACCCTTTGCTTTTAAATTCGTGTTAAACCTATCTCCTTATTTCCCCTGCCCGGGCCTCCAATTTAAAATCCAGATCCCCTTTTGGTAATACATACCCTTTCTATTGTTTTTTTTATTTTACAGAGCTTAGTATCGTCTGCAAAATCGATATTCAACTACTTGAAATTCCCTTTTGGTAAGATCATTAAATTAAAAAAGGGTTTAAAGAGGATAGGGCCCAATCCCTGGGGGAAACCCTTTTTGGGTACCCCACTAGTAAAAAGGGCCGATAAAAAGGGGTATGTACCGTTAATTACTACCCTTTTTTTTTCTATCAGTGAGCCAGTTGTTTTACCCCCCGGGGCAAAAATTTTCCCCCCCCGTTCCAAGCATTCTCATTTTTTTAAACCAAAACCTTTTTTAATGGGAAAAACCGTATAAAAATTCCCTTTTAGAAAAAAAAACAAGTCTAGCCCCTGCCCTTCCTCAAAAAAAGGGCCTGATGAGTTTAAGTCAGACAGGCCCCGATCCTTAAATGAACCCATGCTGAAGGGCCGTTTATCCTTTTTAAATTTTCGGGAAGTACCCAGGATAGCATTTCTCTGAGAAAAACCTTCAAACTTTTTACCCTAAAACCAAAAAGGTTTTTAAGCTTACGGGAAAAAAATTTTTCCTGGATAAACTTTTTGACCCCTTTTTTGAATATTGGCACCACATTTGCTAGCGCCCAATTTCCTTTGGGACATACCCCGTTTTTTTAACGGGCCCCATGAAAAATTAAAAATGGGGGCCTTTTTCAAGGGACATCCCCTTAAAAACCTCTTAAGGACACTGGGTGTACCCCCATCTGGCCCGGGGGTTTTTGTCCTATTTTAAAATCTTCCCTTTAAACGGAGCTGCATTTTTCCCGGGGTTAACAAAAAAATTTTTTAATTTGGGGGTTTTAAACCCCATCTCCCCTGTTCAACAGGAAGGCCAACCCCCTGGGTAAATACGGGTGGAGAAAAAAGGGTGTTTTAAATATGTTTGCTTTTTTTTCCCTCAAATCGCCCTCTACTGTTCCTCTCCCCTCTTATTTTTCAAAGGGCCAACTTTTTTCCCCCCCTTTTTTAAAAATCTTTTTAAAATTTATTATTTAAAAAAAATATTTTGGGGTTATTTTTACTTTCAATAGAAAATACTTTTTCCCGGGCCCCCAACTTTTGCCCCTTTTAAAACCCTTTAATTTTACCACTTTTTTTTTTTCCCTTTATAAATTCTATTGCCTCTTCAAAGGGGCCCCCTCCTGTTTTAGTAGTTGAAACGCTTTTTTTTTTGTTTTTTTTTAAATTCCCCTTTTTTTTAACCATCCCTGTTATCCACTTTAGGGTTTTTTTCCGGGTTTTCTAATTTTTTTATTACCAAAGGAAATGTCCCTCTCACAGGGGAAAGCCTGGGATTTTTAAAAATTTACCCCTTTTAGAAATTAGTTCTCCCCATATTTAAAAACACATTGCCCCCCCAGCCCAAATCCCTTTTTAAAAGGGGAAAGGCCCCCCCAAGCAAAAAAAAATTAGCCTTCCAAAAAATTTTCCAGGTTTTTGTGGCCCTTAAACAAAAAACTCTTTTGAAGGATAAAAAAAAAATTTTTTTAAAAATTTTGGGTTCACTATTCCCCTGGGTGCCCCCTTAAAACCTGAAACCTTTGTTACTCTGCAGGTCTATTAGTTAAAAATTGGGGCCCAAGAAGGGCCTTTTCCCCCTCTAGTGGGTTCCTGCCCCAAATTTTGGAAAAGGGGAAAATTACCCTTTTAGTTTATTTTTGCCCAAAAACCTGTTTTCCCTTTAAAGAGAGCTACAAGTTTTAAAAAACCCCCCCAATTTTATGTTTTGGAAATTTTAAAGTCCCCCAAAAATAAAAACCCCCCATTCTGATTAGCCCCCCTCAACTTTTTCCTAAAGGAGTAAATTTTCCATGGGTTTCTGTTATTTTTTTGGGGGCCCTTTAAAAAGCAGACCCCTTTTTAGTATTATTTGTTATTGTCCCCCCCATTATATTTACCCCAAATGATTTTTCAAACCTGTTCATTACCTGTACCTATATTTTTCCCCGCATTTTGGCTTCAGACAGGATTTTACATAGAGACAAAACACCCCCCCCTTTTCCTTCTTTACATCCCTTTTTAAAAAAACCTTTAAACCCGGGGAATTTAAACCGCCCAGCCCCCGTAGCTCTCGTCCGGGCCATGTCTCTTTTATCCCCACAAAATTTCAAAATTTTTTTTTCCCGCTATTAAAAACTTAAATTTCCCATTGTTTTTTGGTGGTCCAGATTTCCCTGGCTTTGGGGTCAGCATGCAAATTTATAAGTTTTTCAAGTTTTTTTTCCCTTTCCCCCTGATATTTTTTCTTTTGCAAACACCCCCTCCCCCCTCCCCCCCCCCTTTTTTAAATTCCTTAATTTTTTTCCCACTCTCTATCTTCACTACCTTGCTTTGCTATATTTGTATTTTAACCCCCCCCCCCCAGCCCTAGTTTAAAAAATTTCCCCCCCCAACTTAAAAGCCCTTTGAAGTCCCCCAGATTGCAGCGGGGACACCCCCGGGAATCCCCAAAAAATTAAAACCTTTTAAACCCTGGGGTTTTTTGGCTGAAAAACACAACTTTACGGGGGCAGGGTTGGGAGAAAACAAGGGTTAAAGGCCCTTTTAAAAAGCCCCAAGACCATCTCCCAAAAGTTTTGGGGGAAAAAAAAAAAAATAATTCCCCCGTGAAACTTTTAAATGCACCACGGAGAAAGTATGGAACCCCTTTTTCCCCCCCGTATTTTTTGGCTTTGGGTCTTCCCCCGGGGCCATAAATTATTTTTTTTTAAATTTTTTGGGAAATGGTCTAAAATTGAGAAATATTGGACATTTTTTTCTCTAAACACAAACCCAGCTCCACTTCGACTTCCTCAGGCCGGGGCAAGCACATTGACATAGGTCCCCCATTCCCCGAACAGAATGCTCCTAATTTCCCCGAACCCCCCTTTTCATTATTGTTTGCCCGGGGGCGGGGATGTGCTCGGGGGGGGGCTGAAAGGGATCAACCCGGGGGCGGGCAGCAGCTGATTCCAACCCCCCCCTGATGCACATCTGCAAAAGCTCTGTGATACGACGCCCACCACCCTACAGGGGGGAAAGTCGCACCACCAATGGAGGACCCCGGAGGCCCCCAAACACACAGGGGGTATCCAGGGAAACCCCTTTAAACTCCCGAGGCTGATGCAGCCCTGTGATATTCCCGGGTACCTTTTTACTTTTTTTTGTTTTTGTTTTGCTTATCCCCTATACCTGACCCCGCCGTTCCCCCTGACTTCGTCTGTCTTCTGTTTTGTACCTCCACCCTTTGGGTCTTGACCCTCGGCTTTTTTACTTTATTCCTCGGGGTTTTATTTGTGGGTTTGGGTTCCTGATTTGGGATTCACCCGCTTTGACTATTTTACTCCTGACGGCCCCCCACTTAGGCAGAGCAGGGGGCTGTCGCCCTTTGCCGTCTGCCGCCTAGGGGAGCACGTCAAGAAGGCAGGACAGGGGCTGGGGTTTTTAGTTAGGGGACGCAAAACCCCCCTTGACGTGACATACACAGGGCCCAAAACCGTTTCGCTCTACCACACATGGACCCCCTGAAAATGCTCTGGAGAGCAGATGCAGGGGCTAACCCGGCTATCCCGATCTGCGCTGGGGTAGAACAACAGGAGGCACCCCAAGTCAGAGGGTCCCTGAATTTTCCTTTCCCCCCTTGGAACCCCCTATCCATTGCCTACAGTTTACAGGTAACAGGGAAGGCCTTTTTGGATTTAGAGAGGGTTGTTGCCTGTATTAGCCCGCCCCCCTTTAAACCCCCCGGGGGAAAAAGGAACAAAGGGTGGGAATTGTTTGTCCTTACTGCAGGGGCCCCCCCCCGGAGTGGGGATTTTTTGTTACCCCAATACTCCCCCTAACTGCTTCTTGGACAGGTTCTTTGCGCTTTAGGGGTACTTTTTTAAAGACCCAAAAGGGGAAACGTGGGCCCATGCT
>JAODAL010045949.1:0-31431 GCA_025379985.1 Phyllomedusa bahiana | reverse complement strand
ACGTGGGGGGCTTGAGTTTTTTTTGGCCAAAAACATGGAACTAAGAATCTCAAAGTTTTTTCATATATTGTAGATAGCATAAAATGCTTCTTTGGAGATTTCCATGTGTTTTTCGCCCTTTTAGCAGTGGCGTGCCACTGGTATTGGACTGTGTGCATATATTTATGTGCCGCAGCCATGCCAGTAGCAACCAGGATTGCATTGTTTTTTTCAGAAATGTTTTTCTGTGCAGAACTATATGTTATATTTGGCACATATTGCTTTTAAACTATATAAGGTGGTTTCCTCCACCACGCCCACCTCCACAGGCTGTTATATCAATGCACTATGCTTTGTAAGGTAGGTTCTTTTATTATTTTTCTCTCTACATTTTGGAGGCCATTTGGCACAGTGAGAGGTCTGAAGTTGACCCTAGTGAGAGACAATATAGAATAGGACCACCCACCTGAGATCCCGTTGTAAGTCGGGGGAGGCTTGAGCATTTTTTGGCCAAAAACATGCAAACTAAGAATCTCAAAGTTTTTTCATATATTGTAGATAACATAAAATGGTTCTTTGGAGATTTCCATGTGTTTTTCGCCCTTCTCACACGTGGCAGGGAGTCGTAGAGTACAGAACACCGGGGCGTGGTCAGACCACAGAATATTCTCAATTGAGGTAGAAACCATCCAAGGTAAGGCAGAATGCTGGACCATTATGTAGTCTAAACGACTATAAGAGCTGTGGGGAGGAGAGAAGAAGGAATAGTCCCTATCAGAGGGGTGCATAATCCTCCAGGCATCACAGAGCTGGAGTAGTGAGAGGGCTCTTTTCACCTTCTTAATGGCTGAGTATGCTAAAGCTGACTTCCCAGAGGAGTTATCCAACGTGGGATCCAGCGTGACATTAAAGTCACCACTGAATATCACAGTTCCCTGAACCAACGGAAGGAAATGTCGGTCAGAGTTTCAAAGAAACTCGAATGGCCTACATTCGGAGCATACGCATTTATGATGGTAAACAGCTGGCCATTAATGGAAAGGGTCAAGATGAGGTAACGGGCCCCCGGGTCAACAGTACAGCCGACAACCTGATGGGTCAAGGACCGATGAATCGCTATGGCAACTCCCCTGGACCGGGACTCATGACAATTAGCAAAGTGCCACGAGGTATAGTATTTACTCTTGATATTAGGGGCATGTCCTACCTTAAAATGAGTCTCTTGGAGGCATACAATTTGGACCCTGGAGCGATGAAAATGGTAGAGAACCGGCGCACGTTTCTCCGGTGTATTCAGGCCCTTCGTATTAAAGGAGGCAATGCGAAGATCCATCGTGATAAGAGTCAAAGGGGGACTTCAGTCGGCACCAGGCCGGAACAGGCCTCCAACTCCGGAACCACTGCTGCAGAAAAAAGGAGAAGAGGAGAAAAGAGGGAAGGGACAAGAGAGAAGAAGAGAAAGAAAAAAAGACCCCGCCACACACACTCAGACAAACAAGACACGAGACAAAAACCCAAAAGCAGGCGCCTAAGTCCTGCGCGTTAACTGGACAAAATAGTAACAAGAAATGTGAATCCTGCTAAGTTGAGTGAACTCAGAGCAGGAGTTCTGCCTACTGAGGGAATGTGGGAGAGCTCAGGAACATCGAGAGGATTCCTAGTAGTCATTACTATAGTACAACCGAACAAAACTAAGCATGATAACCAGGCTGCCGTTGAGCAGATATATAAGGGGAAACCTATGTAAACACACAAGGGAACGTAGATAGGACATTAGCACCATAGCCTGTAAGGAACTATTAATGCCCACCAGAACCTGTCAGAGGAGACTACTTCTCCCGCTAACAAGTGTCCTCCATGACAGTGAGTGGGGCACCTCTAGGGAGAGTCTCCGGAAAAGTGTCCTCAGGAAGAGTTCAGAGGGGGAGAGCGATGCTGGTCCTGAGCCCTGTGACCCCCAGAACATAGTCACAGATCACTCTGCCTCCCCTTTGGTGGGGTGGTGGCAGGCGGTGTAGAGATAAGCTGCAATCGTCTCTTCTGCTGGGGTGGTTTAAAGGCTAGGGAAGTCAAGGTCGGCCAATCTGGGAGTGAGAGGTTCTTGATCTGAAGAGCCTGTAACACCAATGGAATGTCCTTTGCCGACCGGATCGTCAAAGTTTGTTTGGGTAAACAAACATGCAGCGCAAAGGGGTATCCCCAGTGAAAGGGGATATTTTTCTCCTTCAGTACACCCAAAAGTGGTTTCAGGACGGCCCTCTGCGCTAGTGTGAGACGAGATAAGTCCTGTAAGATCCGGATTGGAGCGCCCTGATAGGACAGTGACTTGCGGCGCCGAGCTTCGAAGATGATGTCCTCCTTCATAGCAAAAAAGTGAACCCGGCATATAACATCCCGTGGCCTTGGGTCATCAGGATTAGGAGGTCTCAGCACTCTGTGAGCCTTGTCCAGTTCAATATGAGCTGTAGGTGGGCACCCTAGGAGGTCGTTAAAGATAGCCGTGACCACTGCAAATAGATCAGCATTAGGGACCAATTCGGGGAGGCCCCTGATACATAGGTTATTACACCTGCTACGATTTTCAATGTCATCTAAATGCTGTTGCAAGGTGAATATTTGAGCCAAGTGGTGCGCCACCTCATCAGTAACCGTTGCCAGATTAGCAGAGGTCTGGGCCTGACCTAAATCATCCACTTTTGTATGCAAGGAAGATAAATCAGCACGCAGGTTGGCAAATTCCCCCACCATCTGTGTAGACAAAGTGGAGATGTCGGCTTTTGAAGGAAGCGACTGCATTAGTTGTTTCAGGTCAGCTAATGTCACTGGCCTATTTTCATCCAGTGAAGCCGGGGTGTTGTTGTCAGAAAGAGAAGCATGCACCTGGGCAGTGCATGGTACTGATGCTCCAAAAATCACTGGTGTACCCCTTAGGCTGTCAGTCGGGAATGTATGAGCAGGAGAGGCCCCCCGAGTAGGCAGAGGTTGCCCCCCAGAGTGAGCAGGAGAGAGTCCAGGAGCCTGTGGGCCAGTAGCAGGTAGCGAGCCCCCTGGAGAGGCCACCATCTTATGTGAGGGAGACATATCCCATGAGGATCCCGTGGACCAGTTGGGGGATACCGCCACAGGTTGCTGTGGGCCCATTATGCTGAGCGATGGGGAGCCCCGGGGTCTCTGAGGGCTAGAACTCCCCCCAATGTGTTGCCACACTGATACGGGAGAAGTACCCATGGGGTCCGATCCATGTGGGTAGGGGCCTGTAAGCTGTGGGGCCCGGAGAGCAGAACAAGCCCCCTCCAGCTGTAGTGCCATCATTGCCCCAGGGATTATAGGGGAAGAGGGGCAACCAGCAGGGCCAGCAGGAACGGGTGTCAAGTCCACTGGTGCAGCGTGGTTAATCCCAACTAAATCCGGGTTAGAGCAGGAGACAGGCTGGTGCACATAGGGAGAGTTCAGTGTAAGAGCCGGCAGCTCCGGCTGCGCGCGGCTCACAGCAGCTGCAGAGGGTGACTCACCCCGATGCGCAGGAGAAGCGGCGCCTCCGTCTTGAGTCCCAGGCGCTGGGGGAGAAGGTCGGACGCCCGGAGTCTCCGTCTCCAACAGCAGGTACGGGGCCGGGTGTTGCCGAGGAGTCCCTCGGAACCTCGGGGAGGGCGGGGATGATTGCGCTCCTCTCTTTTGCAAGTCGTCGTCCGGGGAGCCTGATAGAGACGCCACGCGGCGTCGGCCATCTTGCGGCCCAGCGGGACCGAGAGCCGGGAGTGAAGATGCGGGCTTTACCGGTGGGAAGAACACCCCAATGTCCTCCTGGGCAGAGCCAGAGCGCTGGGTGCCCTTGGGCCTCTGTTTCTTGCCAATCTTCCCCATGTTGAGCGTATGTTATGGCCCGGAAAGGCTGGAGACTGTGAGGAGCTCTGCAGTGTGCATCTTCACACAGCCATTGCTAAGCCACGCCCCCTCCTCCCTCACAATTTTTAACAGTGGCTGAGAAGTCATTTTTATAATTTTTTGGGATCATGGTGCTGTGAGATACAGCTATAATCATGGTCCTTTGGAACAGAAATGTGGCTTCTAAGTGGCATTTCTCCCTCACAATTTTTAACAGTGGCTGAGAAGTCATTTTTTATAATTTTTTGGGTCATGCCGCTTTGAAATGCAGCAATACTACAGGTCCTATTATAAAAAAAATATTTTTTCTAACAGACATTTGTTCTTCACAATTATCAAAAATGGCTCAAGGGTCATGTTTTGAATTTTTGGGGGCATTTTGCTGTGAAATGCAGCTATACTACAGGTCCTATTCTAAAAAATATGGTTTCTAACAGACATTTGTTCTTCACAATTGTCAAAAGTGGCTCAAGGGTCATGTTTTGAGTTTTTGGGGGCATGTTGCTGTGAAATGCAGCTATACTAAAGGTCCTATTGTAAAAAATGTGGTTTATAACAGACATTTGTTCTTCACAATTGTCAAGAGCGTCTCAAGGGTGATGTTTTGATTTTTTGGGGGCATGTTGCTTTGAAATGCAGCTATACTAAAGGTCCTATTGTAAAAAATGTGGTTTCTAACAGACATTTGTTCTTCACAAATGTCAAAAGCGTCTCAAGGGTGATGATGCTGTCAGAAACAGGAATAGGTAGGACACAGTTAATAGACACATATTGCAAAATGACTTGTTTTTGCAAGATCTTTAACATAGCTAGCAATCCCTGTAGTGAGACAACCCATTTAATACAATTAAAAAAAAAGAGAAACAAAGACGTGGTGGGATTCCATCCTATTTTAAAAATGTGTTTTCTAGAATTAAACTACTAAAAAACTTGCATGTATAAAAAAGCTGATACAAATATTCCTCTGAATTGTACAAGGGAGGTACAGGAAGACTTGAACAGATGTAGTTTACCCAGGACAGGGATAGTCTATGTCCAGTTCAACTAAAATGGTGGTTGAAAGACTCCTTTTTCCGGCACTTTTTAATCTGGGGGTCATGCAGGTTTGGGGCTCATGCTGTGGCCCAGGACAGGGATAGTCTATGTCCAGTTCAACTAAAATGGTGGTTGAAAGACTCCTTTTTCCGGCACTTTTTAATCTGGGGTCATGCAGGTTTGGGGCTCATGCTGTGGCCCAGGACAGGGATAGTCTATGTCCAGTTCAACTAAAATGGTGCTTGAAAGACTCTTTTTTCTGGCACTTTTTAATCTGTGGTCATGCAGGTTTGGGGCTCATGCTGTGGCCCAGGACAGGGATAGTCTATGTCCAGTGAAACTAAAATGGTGGTTGAAAGACTCCTTTTTCCAGCACTTTTTAATCTGGGGGTCATGCAGGTTTGGGGCTCATGCTGTGGCCCAGGACAGGGATAGTCTATGTCCAGTGAAACTAAAATGGTGGTTGAAAGACTCCTTTTTCCAGTACTTTTTAATATGGGGGTCATGCAGGTTTGGGGCTCATGCTGTGGCCCAGGACAGGGATAGTCTATGTCTAGTGAAACTAAAATGGTGGTTGAAAGACTCCTTTTTCCGGCACTTTTTAATCTGTGGGTAAGACAGGTTTAATGGTCATACTGTGGCCCAGGACAGGGATAGTCACTGTCCAGTTCAACTAAAATGGTGGTTGAAAGACTCCTTTTTCCGGCACTTTTTAAATCTGGTGGTCAGACAGGTTTAATGGTCATACTGTGGTACAGAACAGGTATAGTCTATGTCCAGTTCAACTAAAATGGTGGTTGAAAGACTCATTTTTCCGGCACTTTTTTAATCAGTGGGTCAGATAGGCTTAAGGGTCATGCTGTGGTACAAGAAAAGGATAGTGAATGGTCTGTGACTTTTTTTCTCGGGCTTTTATAACCTAAGTGTGTTGACTAAGATGTAGCACGTATCCATTTGAGTGTTGTGGATGTTAATTCCAGCTTCTCCAGCCCTTTAATGGTCATCGGCGATAATCTATTATCGACTATTGGAAATCTTCTTGATAATTGACGATATCGACTATCGACCCGATGACGATAGTCGACGTAATCGCTCATCACTATTTATAATCCTATTTGTCGGTTGCAAAGTATTGGCATTTAAGAACACTTTTTATTTGCTGTGTTTGGAGTAAAGTTCTTCAATAAGAGACTGAACAAATCTTGACCTTTTTAATATTTATATTTTTGAGCATGGAGCAAACTAGAGGTGGTAAGCGAGTAAGGAAGGGCATAGGATGTGGAGCTAGAGGTACGAGACAAGGCGCTCCATCCAGTGCTCCGGACAACACACAAGCGAGCACATCATCAGTTCCAGGACGTCAGGCCTGTCATCGATTGGTCGGCTCTCTGTGCGTCTGATTACTGAAGAGCGTCGCCAATCTGTTCTTCAGTGGTTAACACAACCTGCATCAAGCACTTTTATCTACTCGTCCTCTCAGTCACGGCCAAAAATGTCGTCATCATCATTGTCTTCAATAAAAATCCAAATATCCTCATCAGTCCAACCTGAATCAAACACAGCCCAAATGTGATCCAATGTACAGACCGCTCCAGATAATCCATATTCTGAAGAGCTCTTTGATGACACAATGCGGTTCCCCATTGGCATGTTCTTGCTGTCACCTATGGTACTGCCGTCTAATCTAGTCCATCCTGCAGAGGCGTAACTTAAAGTTCTTGGGCCCTGGTGAAGAAAGTGATAGGGTGCTCCGGCCATACCATATGTCATTTCCAATACCAGTGTCTTCTTATGTGTCAAAGGGGCCCCATAGCAGCTGGTACCGCTGCACCTCCTATAGCTACGCTGTCCTCATCTTTTCAGTTAGCCATTGAAATGAATGCATTATTTTTGCCTGTGAATTTTTTTGTGTGACTCTTGTCTTTACTAAATTGTTCCACCTATACATTTTACTACTATGGAAGGTAACTGTAGCTTCACCTCACCTGAGTTAGTATAAAAATGAATATCATCTCCCATTGACTTTAATGGGGTTCGGTTTGGCGTATACATATTAGTCTTCTCAATGTAATTAAATGGTCAGGGGCATGTACACATATACACACACCTATATATATATATATATATATATACATATTTTATATATATATAATAATATATATATACTATATATATATATATATTATATATATAATATATATATATATACTTATATATTTATATATATCATTGCTCCAAACTGTCAGTTATTCCTTCTATGGTGAGTCACTCCCTGCAGATTATTATCTCTTGCAACAGATTTTGTTTACTTAAAGGGGTTGTCTTGCTACAAAGAATAGCTTTCAAATTGTAGGGAACACAAAATAAAGAAATTTTCCAAATATATTGCTTTGTTCCTCTGTTTTCCCTAAGGAGATACAAGTGAATTTATGACCTCCCTGGCTATTTCAGTTCCCTAGGTAACCAACCTGTAAACAATTCTCCCCCTGCTGTTTGTTCAATGAGATAACAGTGAGTGATGTCATCACACAGGTCACAGCAGTGTCCTGTGCTGCTAAGCAGTAAAAAGCGTGATTTATGTAAAATAAACAGAACTGTAATTAGGGCTTTTGTTTGAGGGATCAGGTAAGAAGTCCTGTTAGTAGTTTGAGTGGCTAATCTGATCTAATTAGCATCTGAAAGCACAGCACTGCACAGAGCTGTTACAACAAGGAGCTTATCAAATGAATCAGTCTGAACCAGGAAATTACAGAGTATTTCATTCATGCATTCTCTGAGACTCTGAAGGAGACAACTCCTTAACTAAACTTGAGAAGCTTTCCAATCTTTAGAGCTCTGAAAGCCATGAAATTCACTTATAAGTCCTCCCTGCAATCTATTTCATGTAACAGGAATAGTTAGAAACAGCAGAGCTGATATGCCACTCACTGCTATAGAGTAACCCACAGCCTGACCACGGAGTGTGAGTCTAAATCTGTGGCTCTTTGAAACTGCATGGTGAGAAAACCACTTTACTATTATTACTTTCGTTAGTATATAACTAATTTAACTATGACTTTTTGCAGTTATTAGCAAGCCTCACATGCAGTCACTAGTAATCAGTACTTTTTAACCCCTACATATATTAGGTATCTACACACCTGTAATATCCTGTAGAATTAATTTAACACCTTATTAAGTGTGAAATGTGAATGCTTAAAAAAAAAAATAATAAAAAAAAAATATTAAAAATTAAAAACAAATTCTGCAGTACTTCACTATTCCCCCAAAAAGTACAACTTGTCCTGAATAAAACGAGGCCTCATACAACTGCTTCATTGAAAAACATAAAAAAGTTACGATGCAAAGAGAAAATACTAAAAAAAATGTTCGGTCAATAACGACTTTTTCAGGCGATCGCTTAAGGGTTAAGAGTAATCTGACTCCAATTATTTTTTACCCTGATTACCCTGATCCATGTTCTTTCTTTTAGCTATTTATTTTCAGATTGTAGATTTCTCATTCGGTTTTCCTTATATGATCGGGAACAGCATTCTTGTCTGCACGCTTGAACCAGCAGTCAGGAGAGATACTTTACGCAGCTACATGCACAAAGAAGCCTTAAGACTGAGTAAGTGCCATTGATTCTATAGGAGAAGTTTTTCAAGTCATGCTCTGTGACCTGGGAAGAATCAATGTGCTGGTTAGAAGGAGAGGTGAACTGTGACTATCTCCTAATGTGACAGGTGGATCCTGCGTTATCTATACACATTGGTATCCTGCTCAATTCAGTTTGAACCCTGAGTAGTCGCTTATAATGGTGTTGACGATTATTATACGACAAAGTTGAAATCGGCAAGGTCTTTTATGGTGAACGAAATTTTTAGATCATGCGAAAACTAAGGCTAAAATCTGTGCATCATAATTTAAGATCGCCATTTTCGGCGCATCCTGTAATTTGGCGGCACATCAATCAGATTACAGAATAAGCCGGGGTAGATGTTTGTTTCGACGTCATGACTGGGATGTGTATGGTTGAGATTGGCTGGAAAAATCACATGAACCTCGTTTACATGAACAGCTTATCCTGTTCAGCCTCAGTGTCTCTCAGCGCTCATAGGAGAAGGACGTGCGCTCTGCCTGTGGCCAAACAGCTCAGTCGAAATTATTCTATTTTCTGCACAGAGAAACCTCTACTATTGCTGTGATCCTTACAATATAGTTAGATTAGAGATATGGAAGATTTATATGTAGTTAGGTAGAGAATTTAAAGGGAACATCTACCGCAGTAAAGTTCACGGGGAGGTGAGGGGGGGTGGGGCGCGCGGCGCGACCACAGACAAGCTCTATACATAACACTGGATAAAGTTTCAACCCAAGACTTAGTGTAGACATTGCACTGCAATAACTTTACTATTAACAGGTTGCTATTGAAATATTTCCTGATATGGGCAGCTGAATTTCTAATAGGATACAATCATTTCTGGTTTAACTGCAGGACTCTTTTGTTAGTGCAAAACTCCACTTTATTATTATCAGTATACATTACGTAGGTGTTCATTTTCAATTTTTAACCCAAATCCACCTTTGTTCATATATCCACCTTGCCATTTAAATCTGAAAACAGCAATGTTATAGTCACCACAGTGAATTGAAATGTGCAAAAAATACAGTGTATTATACGAAACATAACAGATAACGTGATTTTTTACTTTGCCTCATATCCCAGATTTGTTGATAAAGACACCCTTTCAGTTAAATTTGAATCCAGCAATTTTTGTTTTGATTAGAGGGAATTTGAGAAAAGCTGTGATTTGCCGTCTTTTAATAAGAGACTTCCAAAACTATTCATACCTTCTAAAATTTTTATATTTCTGAACATGGAGCGAAATGCAGGGGGTAAGGAGAAAAGAGGGGGGTAGACATGGAGAGAGGTAGGGGAAAGAAGGTGCTCCTTTCCAGTGCTGGCGACAACCGCATGCCGGGATCGTGTGCAACCGTCAGGCCTGTATCGGGGTCGGGCCCTGTGAATCTCAGTAAAAAACACGCCCCCATCTGTCCTTCATGGAAAATGCAACCTGCACCCCACAGCCCTTTACCTCCTCGCCCCCCAGTCATGAAACAAATGTCGTCTCACATCACAGCATCCTCCAACAGAAGCAGCCCAAATGTCAAATCGGACCCACCACTGTGGATAATCCATTTTCTGAAGACCCTTTGAGACAAAATGCGGGTTGGGGTCAGAAGGAGGAAAAGGGGAAAACCCCGGCCCCCTTTTTGGCCAAAAAAAGGGCCAAAAGGGGGTCGGCAAGCCATTTTAGGCCCCTTCTTTTTAGCCCCACTTCGGATGCAGAAAGCAGGACGCCAAGTCACCCTTTTTGATGAGAGATGAAGACGCATTGGGACCCTCGGGGCTTTTTCCCCCAAATTTGCTTGCGAGGCTTTACAGTGGACGAGGAGGGAAGACGATGGGTAGTGCAAAAAAAAAAACGGTCCCCCCCACAAAAGGGGGAGGGGGGTCCAGAAGTCCGCTGATATATTCCCCCACCACGTCAGGGGAAACCCCCCTCCCGCTTACGCCGTCAAAAAGGCCAGACCCCTCAAGCCTGGGCCCTTCTTTGAGCAGCCTCTGATTCACCCAGCGTGTCATATCCGCCTTTGCCGAAACGCATAAGTAGAGGCAAGAACCTAAGGGGGTTAACCACCCCCAAACTTCTATCACATGCAGCGAATGCATGAGTTAAAGGGAGGGAACACTTGGCCCAAAAAAAGGCCAGACCGACCCCGGGGGCCTCCAACCACGTCACACCCTCTTCTCCGCCCCTCCTCCCCCACCCCCCCAAAGCGTTCCCACGCCATGCTCTCAAAGTCATGACGGGGATCAGCCTCCGCTTCACCTCCACCGTCCCCCAAAGTCCCACCAGCCCACCAGAGACCCCCCTCCCCCTTTCCCTTCCGCCTTTCACCTGCACCCGTACAGGGGCCATCTAGCACCAGCCTTCGTCTTCCCAGTTTGGGAGCAAAGAAACACTTTAACCCAAAACCCCCAAAGCCAAAACCTGAATGTCGGCATTGCCAGGTTTTTGGCCTTGGAAATTTGCCTTTTCCTCTGGGGACACCCAGATGGGTTCCCCACGTCAGGGCCCTTTGCCTCCCCCAAATCCAGATCCGAGCAGGCATTTCTTCCAAAAAGCCGTCCCGCCCTGGCCAGCCACGGTTTATCTAAAATTTCAAGCGCGTTTCTGCATCTGTGCCGGGAAAACCCTCTGACCACCGACCATGACTATAAGCAGGCCAAGGCGCTATATCTCGTGACAGCTCCACAGGGTAGCTGGTGGATGTCTCTGGGGATGACGGTGCTCTCAGGCTCGTCGCACGCTCTTTAAAACCGCAGGATTGATGCATGGGCTCTTTTCCCCCAAGGTCCTCTGTGGCATCACGTGCCCAGAGAAAACGCAAGCCATTTGAAATTTAATCTGTCTTGGAGATCGTCCCCACACAGGTCAGGGAGTCAGTGGAACTGCTCTCCGCAAATGAGACCGAGCCTGCTGGGTGACAAGAACCTTTGCCAGGCACGGTGGTATGCGAATAACTGGACGAAATCTGGCTGGCCGCCCTTAAGATCGGTAGGCTGAGCACATCCCTTGCCTGGCACATGTCATAACCTGGTCGTTGCCAGAAATTTATTCAAAGATGCTACCCGGGTCTGGCTGCCTGCTGAAAGGCACGAGGTCAGAGTTCGCACTGCCTTCCGCCGTTCGCACCCTGCGTTCATCCCGCCTGGCGCGTTGCAGCGTCAGATCGGACCTCCCCGTCAACCGTCTCATTTTGACCTGTTGGCAACACGCTGGAATTCCACCCTCCCACATCGCTCCACGATTGTGGCAGCAGCGCAATGCCATAACTCAGTACGAAGAGACACATGGCCTGGACTAGCCAGCGGTGCGGACCTCCGGTGTGTTGAGCCACCGAGAGTGGAGGCAGGTGAAGGAGCTCTGCACCAATCGTTGCCATGTTTTGTAAGAAGCCACCAAAAAGGTCAGTGCTGACAAAGCCCTTGCAGCATGAGCATTGTGTGAAACTATCGTTCTGGAACGAATCGATGGACACCCTGAAACAACAGGTCCCGCCAGCGACGGAGGAGGAGACGGACACAGATGCGGAAACACTGGAACCATTCTCTCCGCCAAATCCACAAGGCCCGACAGATTTCACACAGTTTCACAATTTCATTCATCGGTCCTTCATAGGCTAGTGGTTTCGGGGTCCAGAGCTATGCAAGGGTGGTGCAATCACTCTCATGGTAGCATCATCTCAGTCAAGTCAGGGCTTGTTGAAGCTGTGCCCGGAGCATAGGAGGAGGAGGAGGAGGTATTCCTTGACACCCGATTTACCGACGTCCCTGCTTGTAAAGAGGTTGGCGCAATTTTGAAGGGTGAGGAGGAAGATGAAGGAGAACAGTTTTGCTATTGCCCCACGGACCCAGAGGCTTGTGAAATCAAGCTCCATTTCTCAGATGAGTGCTTGTGAATAACATTCATCCATTTCCTTACCTGCCAACATGACCTCGCATTAAGCCATCAAAATGAACAACCCAGTATTGGTTGGCCACCCTCCTGGATCCCCGTACAAAACAAAACTCCTCACGTTTCCTTTCCACGCCACCCAAATAGAGAAGTAAAATTGCAGGAAAGTGGGATACCGATGCTGCTTGATCAACTGGAGACCATCTGTTGCGTCGGCTTCATCACGGTTCTCAAATGTCCACGGAGGAACACGCCAGCGACGTGACAGTCCTTGTAAGATGCAAAGTACCGTAGCGGCATCGCAGCAGCAGCAAGGTGGCAGAAAGCATAATGGTGTGGGACCTCTGGTCAATCCTTTATTTACCACCTCACCAACGCATGCAATGCAGGCACACAATACAACACTCCAGAGACCAGCTTAATGATCATGGGTGCACGACTATCTGCATCTCAACACCGATGTTTGTTTGTATGTAGTGTCCGGACCCAATAATTTCTGTGTATCCAATATGGACGAATGGCCCCGAGCTGGCACGCCACGACCAATAAAGGTGTGTTGTCCTGCCATAACCGCGCATATCTGAGACGGACCTTCAGCACAGCTTTAGGAGTCATTACAGACAAACGCATCCGTCTTTCCACAGATAATGTGGATCGTTTGACTTTCATCCAAATGGAATACAGGCATGTGGATCTCTGATGATGTGTGGCCGCCCATTTCCGAGGTCACCGATTAGTTGCTGTCTACTTCACATTCCTCTCCAAACAGAAATGGTCTCTGTCAGAAACGTTTATTTTTAAAATGATCTTTCTTAACTGCACTTTTTTATATCTCAGATTCCCAACAGTTTCGATTTTGCTGGTTTTGCTGTGAGGAGACTGTAAAAGACACCCAAGGTTTTATGGACAAAAACCATATTCCATTTAAACCTCACTTCATCTTTAGAAATTTTCCGCATTGGTCAATGTATTGGGGTCATGTTGCCTCAACAATTTTTTTAACAGTGGCTGAGAAGCAATAATTAATATAATTTTTTGGGTCATTTCTATCGTGAGATACAGCCACTAATTTATGACCTTGGGAACAGAAATGTGGCGTTTAAGTAGGCATTACTCCCTCACAATTTTAACAGTGTCCTGAGAAGTCCATTTTATATTTTTTTGGGGACATGTTAGCTCTGTGAGAATAAAGCTATAATCATGGCCTTTGGAACAGAAATGTGGCTTCTAAAGTGGCATTTCTCCCGTCACAATTTTTAACAGTGCTGAGAAGTAATTTTTTATAATAAATTTTGGGTGATGCTGGCTGTTAGAAATGCATGCAAACACAGGTCCCTATTCTAAAAAAATGTTTGTTTTCTATACAAATAGACATTTGTTCTTCACACTGCATGTCAAAAAGTGGCTCATGTGGGATCATGGTTTTTGAATTTTTTGGGTGCATTTTTGTGCATGACATGCACCATCAACCGTATACTACAGGTTCCATTAAAAAAAAATGTTGTTTTTCTAACAGACATTTTGTTATTCTTCACAATTGTCCAAAGTGGCTCAAGGTCTTGCTCTTTTTGGAATTTTTCAAGGAGGCATTTTGCTGTTATATGCAGCTATACTACAGGTCCTTTATAAGAAAAAATGTTGTTTTCTATCTAACAGACATTATGATCTTCACAATTGTCCAAAGTGGCTCATGGGTCCATGTTTTTTGAATCTTTCGTAGGTGGGGGCAATTTGCTGTGACATGCAGCTATGACTACAGGTCCTATTTATAAAAAAAACAATGTTGATTTCTTCATCTAACAGACATTGTTCTTCACTCAATTGTCAAGAGTGGCCAAGGGGGATGGGTGCTGGTCAGAACACAGGAATAGGTTGGACACCATGCGTTTAAATGGACCACAAAACCAATATTGCAAAATGGACTTGTTTTTTGTTTTTGGCAAGATCTTTAAATAGCTATCAATCCCCTGTATTTGAATACAACCCCATTACAATATAATAAAAAAAAGAGAAACAAAGACAGTGGATTTCCATCCTATTTTAAAAAAAAAAAATAAAAAGTAAAAAAATGTGTGTTTCCTTCCTTTTTTTCCTTTTTCTTCTAATTCCCTAGAAATAAAAACTACTAAAAACACCTTGCATGTACAAACTAGCCGTTACAAAAATTCCTATCCTCTAATTGTACAAGGGGAAGGTACAGGAAAACTTGAACCCGATTGGGTAGGTTTTATTATTCAGAGACATGGATGGAGAATGGAGCACGCGGACAGAGAACAAAGTACAGATAGCCGATTTCCCCTCGTTGAGAAAAATGAGGAAACAAGTAATGCCAAGAAAAAAGGGCAACCGTGGGTGTAAGACAGGGAAATGTTAACAACCACCAGTATTCTCCAGTATCCAAGTGAAGCTCAATTTTCCGCCCACAGTCCGAACTCATTATATGACTGAGGGGCAAGCGCCGCTACCCAGTTCTTACGTATGGTATCTGAGGAAGGCTGGGAGTTCTCCCACCACTTCCGCTTCCGCCCCATCTGCTTCAGCATGACAGTTTTCGGGGGTTGCTTGCTCATCAGTGCATTTTAAACCTTGTGGTTAATAGATGACCTGACGCCACCTGGCTCTCACCTCCCACCCCAAAAACCCACCACCGCACCCACTGTAACTCCCGGCCCTGGGTCATGCTGTGCACAGGACAGGTAATAGTCAATGGACCAGTCAGACTAAAATGGTGGTTGAAAGACCCTTTTTTCCTGCACTTTTTAATCTGGGGGTCAGACAGTTAATGGTCATACTGCGGTCCAGGACCAGGTATAGTCAATGTCCAGTTCAACTAAAATGGTGGTTGAAGACTCCCTTTTACACGAGGCACTTTTTATCTGTGTCCAGACAGGTTTAAGGTCCATAGCTGCGGTCCAGGACAGGGTTTGTCAATGTCCAGTTCGAACTAAAATGTGGTTGAAAGACTCCTTTTTCCGGCCACTTTTTTAATCTGTGGGGTCAGACAGGTTTAATGGTCATACTGCGGTCCCAGGACAGGTTTCTAGTCGAATGTCCAGTTCAAACTAAAATGGTGGTTGAAAGGATTTCCATTATACCGGCACTTTTAATCTGTGGTCAGACAGGTTTAAGGGTCATGCAGCGGTCCAGGACAGGGTTTGTCAATGTCCAGTTCAACTAAAATGGTGGTTTAAAGACTATTTCTTCCGGCACTTTTAATCTTTGGGATCATGCAGGATTTTAGGGCATGCTGCGTTCCGGGACAGGGATATTCAATTCCTGTTCAAGTAAAATGATGGTTCAAATAATACTGCCTTCTGCAACTTTTTAAATATTTGTGGTGATGAAGGATTAAGGTCATCTGTGGTACAAGACAGGATAGTGAATGGTGTGTGACTTTTTATCTGTGGCTTTTTTTATAGGCCTAAGTGTTGTGCCTATGATGTGCAGGTATCCATTTGACTGTTGTTGCTGTTTAATTCCAGCTTCTCAGCCCTGTTTTGGGTGTAAGAATGAGGTGTGTTGCTCTCCCATAGACTTTTAAATGGTCGATCCGTAGATTATCGACTATCGACTATCGAAAAACCTCATCGATGGTGGCCGACTATCGACTATCGCCCGATGTCGATAGCCAACGTAATCGCTCAACACTAGTCCTGATATTTATATTCTAACAAATTAAATTTTGTTGATAAAAATCTCCTAGTTACCAGTAACATTACTACTATTAACATAATGGATCCAACTGGCTGTACTGACAGTGGTACATTGCAAAGAATTCTTTTGGCCGCAGCGACATACTGATGTCCCAATATATACGGTATTTATATTATGGCAATGTTTATGCAAAATGTACAGTTTCACTGGATTGTGCTAAGCAGAGAACAAATTTTTTTCTAATCCCACATATTTCGGGGTTGAGACCAGAAGATTCGGGATGAGAGATGAACTCCAATCCTAATCCTGAATTAATTAGGTTCATTAGGAGACACCTGGGAGAGTCTGGAGTCTCTCAGACTAGTGCTGCTAACCTGTGGGAGCCAGGATCAAAGGGATTTTAGTAAATGTACGATTTATAGTAGGTTCATGACATAGTTTGGTTAAGGGAATCTTAATGTTTACTTGTAGGCTGATGTCTAAGGTTTATGTTCTGTTAATTGTACACTGACCTGTTAGGCTATGTTCCCACACATAAAATGGGACAATTTCAGATTTTTTCAGTCCCGTAATTACGTGCCGTACGTGCGCAAAATTACAGCTGGCATACGTGCCCAGTCATAACGTTAACCACAAATCTCAATAGAGAACTATGGATTGACGTCGACTCCTCTCGCCTGCCCTCGACCCTCCCTGCTGGCGAATCACCGCATGGGGCAATAAGTGACAGTCCATTTTCTAGCGTGTAAACGCGCCCGCTAGTAATTATAGTCTATGGTCCCCTGGCGAGGTGGCTGGCCCCTGCCCCCGACCACTCTAACACGGCGTAATTGTGGGGCATAATTACGCCCCGCAAATAAGCCGTGTGAACCCAGTCTTACTGTTGAGCTAAATGCTGGTTGAAATCAACTACAATGTTGAAGTGAGTTGTATTCTTGTGCCAGAACTCATCTATCTTTAGAGCTATATGACCCCTGAGACGTTACAACTAGGGATGAGCAATATTATCGCCAAAAGTTGAAATCGGCACGGTTTTTAGGCTTATCAGAAATTTCCTATCACGCTATAGTTTAGATAATCTATTACTATTGCGCTATTTTCAGCGTTTCCTGTCATTTTGGTGGCCGCCAAGATTCAGCTCCGAGGATAGAGTGTGAGGAGGATCGTACAAAATCACCACTTTGGGCGGTGTATGGATCTCATTGGCTGAAAAAAAAATCACGTTACCACTCTTCTTTATCTATGCAACTGGCGATTCCTGTTCAGCCTCATTCAGCTGTCTATGACACTTCCACAGCAGGGCGTATCTGCGTTTAAAAAAACCACTAGCTGTTCTAAAGCTCTGAGAGATAGTCACTTCTAATACAAGAAAGCCATGCACCTAGTTATAGCTTAGAATAGAGTTTAGAACATTACAGAATTTCACGATACTTAGTATATTAGGAGAAAGTTTTAAAGATATCTTCTGGTGTGTCCAGACCGTGGGGGGGGTGGGGAATCGGGGCATCTGCGGGTGGGGGGTGGGGCTGCAGGGAGGAGAGGTCTTTCGAAAGGAAGGAGATCTTAGCAGCATCATGTGTGTTCTTAGACCTTGAATTGTAAAAAGAATTGTTTATTTTTAACACTTATTTGGCCAGCAGAAGCCTCAGTAGGAGGTGAAATTTGTCCTTTTGTTTTTACAGTTCTAATGCATCACGAGTCTTTTTTCACAACCGTATAACTATGAACTGTCGTGTCAGTTCAGTGATCCCAAAAACCGGCATAACTTATCCCTATAACTTTTAAATAGTTTTATTGAAGCCCTTATGTCTGTTTTTGCCAGGCAAAGAGCTCAGTTGTTACCACATATGTGTGTTATATATATTTTATAGTAAAATGGCGGCCTGTAGTCACGTGGTGTGGGCGAAGACCGCCATAGTAATTAATCCATAAACATTAAAATACTCTTATTTACATTCCGTATTCTGTATGGTGCAGAGAGCTTCATAGTACGCAAATTGTTTTTATAACACATTATTTTCATATTAACCTGCCGCCCTGTTGCTTCTATTACACTCAGTCATCTCATTTTGCAACTAATCGTTGGTGCAGTTTTTTACCATAGTTTGTTTGAAAAACAATCAATTGCTAGTCCTACACTGGGCAAGTTGTACAACTCATAGACTGAAGGAAAATACGTAGAATTTGTGTAACGTGATCTACCACCAGAACCACAATTTCACAGATATCTTGGATATAAACAATTCTGTTCTATCCTTATATCTTAGGTTGGCAGGTTGGAAATTAGAGGTGGATTTAAGAATAGCTGTGATTTGGCCACTTTCAATACTGAGATTCGAAAACTCGATCCATTACCATTTTAACATTTATATATTATCGAACATGAAGCAAACTGCAGGTGGTAAGCGAACAAAGAGAGGGGTGTATGACAAGAGGTAGAAAAGGGTAACGAGCAAAGGTGCTTCCTACCATCAGTCGACAACACTCTAGCCAGCGATCCGTCGGATTGCAGTCCCCATCAGGCCTGTCATCCGCTAGGTTGGTGCCCTGTGTATCTCAGTAACGAATCAGCGTTGCCAATCTGTTTCTTCAGTGGTTAATGCAACCCTGCAATTCAGCAGTCTTAACTTCCTCCTCCTCCCAGTCACTGGCCCCACAAATTTCCATCATCATCATCGCAAGCAACCGTTCCAACATGAAGCGAAGGCAGCCAAAAGTCAAATCTCATGTACCCACCACTGTGGATAATCCATTTTCTGAAAGAACTCTTTGATGACAAAATCGGTTGGGTCAGAAGACATTTCCAAAGATCAAGAGGCCAAAAGAGGATGGATTTTTGTCTGCTCTGACGCCCAATATCGCTGATGCCATCATAGGGAGGAGAAGGAAGCCGGTCCAACGGACAAAAAATTCCTGGACCGTTGGCAACACTTGCAGTGCCTGTTATTGAAGCCTGCAGCTCACAGGATGTAGAATGTTCCAGGGACAGAAGTCCACCTGTGTTGATAGATGAAGATGACGACATTCAGATCCAGCAGAATTTGCTTGCGAGCGCTTCATCACTGGACGAGGAGGAAGACGATGGGGTAGGCAGTACGGGTCCGCATCTCAAAAAAGGGAGAATCGGTACGCACAGTCCCTCCTGAGATTATTTACCCACCAAGATGATCAGCGGAAACACCTTTCCTCGATTATCGCCATCGCAATGGTCCATGGAACCTCTATCAAGCCGGGACCTTTTTCGATCCAAGCCTCTGATTCACCCAGTGATGTCATATTCCTTCCCCACCTTTTGACCGTAACCGCATCAGTAGAGGGAAGAATCTAGGTTGTTAAACCACCACCAACATGTCTAAGTCACATGCAGCAAATGCGTGAGTTATAAATGGAGGAACACTGGCGAAAAAAGGCCGCACGACCCAAGCTCCAACCATTGACACACCTGTCTGTCCCGCCTCCTCCTCCTTCGCCACAACATGGCCCTGCCTGCCCCCAATACCAGATACCGAGCAGTCATTTATTTTACAGAAAAGCGTCCCTGCCCTTGCGCAATCCACGTGTCATCTAAAATCTCAAGGCACGTTGTCTGCATCTGTGTCCGGCAAAGTCCATCTACCCACCCGATACATGGACTACTAACACGGCGAAGGCCTCGATATCTCTGTTTACAGCTCACTGGGTGAGCACGGTGGATTGTCACTGGTGGTAACGGTGGCAGTGATGGTGCATGGTTCTTTACCTGCAATGACAAACAGGCATCCGCATCGATCACGTAGCCCAGAGAAACATGCCATGTTGAAATTTAAACTGTCCTTTGGAGACCATCAACACACAGTCAGGAGCTGTGGATGGCTCTTTCAACGAGAAATGGGCGCTGACTGGAGACAAGAACCTTGTGCCCGGCAGAGGTGGTGTGCCGCCCTTAAGATCGGTAGGCTGGAAGCAAACCCCTTGCCTGAACCACATCGACCAGAAATTTCGAAAGTGCTACCCGGGTCTAGACTGGAAACTACTGAGGAAGGCTCGAGGGTCTGAGTCTCACAATTCCACCAATTGCAGCCCCCTGCTTCGTCGACGGGCTGCTGCGTTACAGCACGTCAGCCCAACCTCCCCCTCGTCAATGTTTCATTGTTGACACGTGGCAACACACAGGAATTCCACCCTCCACTGCTCAAGCGATTGGGCAAGCAGCGCAATGCCATTTACGCAGAACGAAGTGACACATGGCCTGAACAAGCAGCGGTGGGACCTCGGGTTTGAGCCACCGAATGGAGCAGGTGAAAAAGCTCTGCACCATCCTTTTTGAGTTTTGAAGAATCCACCCAAAATGGCAGTGCTAGGACAATCTCCTTGTCAGCATGAGGCAATGTTGGTGATCGTAAGTTCTGGAATCAAGTGTTGGACACTCTGAAACAGCAGGTCCCCAGAAGGAGAAGCGTAACACAGATGCGGACGACAGAGGCCTCTCTCTCCGTCGAATTCCAGAAGGCCCGACAGGTTTTCACAACTTCATCGGTCTCATTAGGCGGTGGTCGGGGTCCTGGGCGGGTGCAAGGTGGCACCGGAGTCAAACCTCAGCTCCAGGTCCAGCAATTTTGAGGCAAGTCAGGGCTGTGTAGAAGCTGGAAGGTGGAAGGAAGCGAGAGAGAAAGGATGATGAGGTAATTCCCTGGAACACCGACGTGACCGATTCCACTGCCTTAGGAAAGAGGTTGGCACAGATTTGAGGCAGAGGAGTGAATATCAGTTTGCTAGTGCCCTCAACCCAAAGGCTTTTGGAAATTCAAGGCTCCATCACTCACATGAGTGTCTTGGATGCGCTCCATCTCACCTCCAACATGGATCCTCGGCAATAAGTCACATCATATGAAACAACAGTTTATTCGGTGCCACAATCCTTCAATCCCCGGTACAAAATCAAAACTCAGCATCTTTTCTTCCACCCACCCAAATAGAGTAAAATTCATGAATTGGAGACCGTGCTGATTGATCAACTGGAGACATCAGTTAGTGTCCTGTTTTCACAATCTTACAAGTTCACGGTGGAACAACGTCAGCAACGTGACAGCAAAGAGATGCCAAGCAGTCCGTAAGTTCAGCAGCAAGCTTGTGTGGCAGAAGCCTAATTTAGACCTTCTGGCAACCTTATTTTACCACCTCACCAACAACATGTAATGCAGGACACACAAACGACCACAACAGAGACACCGGCTTAACGATCATGGTGCACGCTATCTGTGTCTCAACACCGATGTTATTTGGATATGTTCCGGACCCAATCGACTTCTGGGTACCCAAAATGGAATGAATGGCCCGAGCTCACTTGCCACAACCATAGAGGGTTTGTCCTCCCAGCAGCCAGCGTCTTATCAAGCAGGACCTTCACAAGTGTCCAACATGGCCAACAGGGTCAAAGGTCTTAGCTCAGCCCTTTCCGCGGTCCGTTTCCGCACCTGGGCGTCAGCACGACTGTTTTCGATCTGCGTCATAAGGGGCAATTTTTTGGCCTTGTAATAGATGCGGACTCCAGCCCTGGCTCTCAGCACACCCACTGTAATCCTGTCGCATCGAGCTGAATCTGCGGTTAATAGAGGACCAACACCAACCTGGCTTTGCACACCGCACCCACCTGTTAACACCGGCCCTGGTAGCTTACCCTGCGTGGATCCACGTTTACATTACCACAGCCTCACTAATGGCCTAATCAAGAAAATTTCCATCAACCCAGTCTTGACAGAAGAATGCAGGAATTTCATACAGGCCCTCGTGGACCTACTGGGGACATTCTTTTGTTTGTTTGTTCACAGGTATAGTCAATGTCCAGTTCAACTAAAAAAGGTGGGTTCAAAGACTCCTTTTTCTGGCACATTTTTAATCTGTGGTCCTACAGTTTGAGGGTCATGCTGCGTTCCGGACACGGGATATCAACATCCAGTTCAACTAAACTGGTATGTAGAAAGACCTCCGTTTTTTTTCCGTGCAGCACTTTCTAATCTGTGCTCAGACAGGTTTTAAGGCATGCTGCGTCCAGGACATCATAGTCAAAGTCCAGTTTCAACTAAAATGATAGTTGAAAGACTCTTTTTCTGGTCACTTTTTAATATCGTGGGTCATGCAGTTTTGAGTGTCATGCTGTGTACAGTACATGTAATAGTTAATGTCCAGGTTCAACTAAAATGGTGGGTTCACATACTCACTTATTTCTTTTTTCCGGCACTTTTTAATCTGTGTGTCCCAGACAGTTTATGGGTCATGCTGCGTTTCCAGGAAAGGTGATAGTCAATGGTCCAATTCAACTAAAATATGGTTCAAATAATACAGTCTTCTGCACTTTTTAATCGTGGGTCAATGGGCCCCATGGGTTTTAATTAAGGGTCAATGCTGTGGGACAGGAAAAGGGTTAGTGTAATAGTCCTCGTGACTTTTTTCTGTTTACTTTATTAACCCTAATTGTCCCTTGCCTAAGATGTAGCAAGTATTCAGTTTAATACTGATGTGGATATTAATTCCAGCTTCTTCCTCCCTGTTTGGTGTAAGAATGAAGCTGTTGTTGCATCACCCAATAGACTTTAATGGACATTCGGCGATAATCTGTTATCGACTATTGACTAGTATCGCATGACAATTGCCGATATCGGACTATTTCACGTCGATAACGGATATTTGACACAACGCTCATCACTAGTACCAGCTTGTAGGTTAGGGGTATTTCACACAGCTTATCTCTATATCTTCTACTGACTTCTATGTATTTTTGCGCACTTACATTTCGTTTCGCCACGTATAGCGTCGCTTATATATACGCGGCAAAATGCGCGCTGCAATTTACTTAATTCATCTAGCTCTCTATGAATCACGCATTGTCTACATTCTATCCTACCCGGTCATACAATTCGATCTTATTGTACACCCGTGGGAGAGAAAGTGACACGTCAACTGTTTGCTTGCGCTTACATAATGGTCAACTGGGGCCGGCCGGTGGTGCGATCGCCATCTTGGAAGTATGCGCTGATCACGCGTGCGTATCAAAACACCTGGCGTAAATTGTGGCACAATCATACGCGCCCCAATATGCCGTGTGTAACATACCCTAACTATTTTCACAGCCAACCATCACGGAAGCTATCTAGGTGCCGCACGTCTAGTACTCGGAACCTTATTTGATTTAAACGGAAAAGTTACTAACCGCACCTCTCTATACAGAATACAACTAAGAGGTTCAAATATTCTAATACAATTATAATCAGTGTCCCCATTTTGACACAGGTATCAATCAGGGCAGCACACATCTGCCCTGATGCGGGCTTGTTACACAGAACAGAGCCCTGGGGCAACTCTAGGACCCCAGGGCAGACTATGAAGCGTTCTCCGGTCTCTGTTGAGTCAACCGGAGTCCCGATCTACTGACGAGAGCAGGTAAAGCCTTTGATTATGCTGCAATCAAAGGGTTGAAGCGCCATGGAGCGGAAGGTTTCCTTCCTCCCCTGCTCCTTGGATGCATGCAGAGGGTTGTGCTGGATCATAGAGCTGGTAAATACAACACTTCTCCTCATCACTGCTGCGGCGCTGGGTGCCACCACACAGTGTCTGCAGTAAACTTCAAAAATTCAACAGCCAGGTCATTAAGGGGTTTACACTGAAACTTTTGTTTCCAGCAGGAAAACGGGTATCCCAACCAGCAAATAGAGAAAAACGTGGTCCAAATAGGACTATGTTTTTTTTTACAATTTCTTTTGGGGCCCGGTTGCGGACACATTGGGAATATAATGAATTTTTTTAAAAACAATTTTCGCAAAATTATTTTCTTTGTATACCTAATTTTTAAAATTTCCCTTTAAACTTTTTTTCAAGTATATTCAAAAAAATTCCCCAAATATTTTGTTTGTTTCCCTTTTTAAGAAACTATAGGCTTGAACCCCAAATTTTTTTTTTTGTAAATCCCCCATAACCCCCTTAAACAAACAAAAAACTGGTGTCCTGCATACTACTAGGGGGAAGCTTTGAAAGTTATTTTAAACCCCTAACCCCCATGATGTCAAAGGGTTTTTACCGGTACTTCCCCCTAGGATGTACCTTTATGTCCAATGTTGGAACCGGGTTTAAAACATTGGGAAAAAAACCCAAAAAAAAAACCCTTGCGGCACTTTTTTTTTATACTGTGAAATATTTAGAGAGGGAATTTTTAAACTAGACTGCTAAAAATTCTCCCGATGATCACAGTGACTTTAAATGTTTGATAAACTGGTGTATGTTTATTTTTAAAACATTATTTTTTATTATTATCATTTTTTTTGGGGCGCCCTTGATTCCGGGTGCCCCCTTTTTTTTCAGGGGGTACAAAAAATAACATTTGGGCAAACAATTACAAAGTGACAATAAGTGATAACAACTTGGGGACAGAGGAGAGAGGTCCCGGGGCCCTGAGGGCTTACAAAACTTCAGAGAAGGGGTTTAAAAAAGGAAAAGAAGGTGAGGGGCAACATGAAATTTTGGGGTGGAGTGGTTGGGAAAAACCCCGGTTAATGTTGGTCCTAGGATTCCTAACAAAGGGCTTTTTAAAAAAGCATCTAGTCGGGACAGCCGCGGGGGAGGGGATGGCCCAAAACAGACAGAAAGGCAGGCAGAAAGGGGAGTTTATTTTTGTTTTCCCGAAACCCGACTCTGCCTTTGGAAAACCCGCATTGAAAATGGCTTTTTTTTTTTACCAGTTTTTTTTGGCTGCACACCTCGACCCGAAGGGGAAATTGGGACCTTTTATTTTTTTGCAGCCCCGGGTTTTGTTTCAAAGACCACAATTTTTTTTATATTAGGGTACAGAAATTTTTAGTAACTGCATTTTATTTCATTGGTGGGAAAACCCCCCTTTTTTTTTTTGTATAAAACCCTTTTAAAAAAACTGTTTTTTTTTACTTTGGGGGCAGCCCAGGGTTTTTTTCAAAAAGCCACCCTTTTCCCTTATTTTTAGGGGGTACAGGGAAATTTTTTTCTATAAAAATGCAGGTGTTTTCATTGGGACAAAACCCCCCCTTTTTTTATCCGTATTTAAATTTTAAATGTGTTTTTCATTTTGGGCAGCCCAGTTTTTTTCAAAGAGCCACCCTTGTTTTTTTATTAGGGTACAGAAATTTTTTAGTAACGCAGGGGTATTTCATTTGGGGCAAAACCCACCCTTTTTTATCATATAACTTTTAAATTAATTTTTTTTTCCCCTTTGGCGGCCCGCACCCGTTTTGTTCAAAGAGCCACCTTGTACTTTTTTTATTTGGATTTCAAATAATTTTTAGTAACTGCAGGTGTATTTTTTATTGGTGCAAAACCCCCCTTTTCTTATCCGTATAACTTTTAAAAAAAACGTATTTCCTTTTGGTGCAGCCCAGTTTTGTTCAAAGAGCCACCTTGTACTTAAATTTGAATACTGAAATTTTGTAGTAACTGCTGTTGTATTTCAATGGTGCAAAACCCACCTTTTATTATCCGTATAACTTTTAAATAGCTGTATTGCACTTTGGTTCGCCCCAGTTTTTTTCAAATAGCCACCTTGTACTTAAATTTGGATACAGAAATGTTGTAGTTACTGTTGGTGTATTTCATTGGTGCAAAAACCACCATTTGTTATCCGTATAACTTTTAAATAGCTGTATTGCATGTGGTGTGGCCCTAGTTTTTTTCAAATAGCCACATTCTACGACAATTCTGATAGAAAAATTTTCTAGTAACTGTTCTCGTTTGTCATTGCTGCAAAAAACGCAATTTCTCATCTGTGTAACTTTTCAATATTTTTATTGCGCTCTGTGAATCTCAGTTTGGCGCAGATAGCGCACTTGTATGATAGTTTGTTGAAAACTTTCAATTCCTAGTCCTACTGGGCAGTTGTTAATACCTGGGACTGAAGGAAGAACACTGTTGATTTTGTCTTACGGTTCTCCCACCAGACCGCATATCACAGGTATTCGCTAGAAACAATTCTATTTCTAATCCTAGTTGGCTGTAGGAAATTAGAGGGATTTAAGAATAGCTGTGATTTGCCGTCTTTTAATAAGAGACTGTCAAAAACTTATCATACCTTCTTAAATTTTTATCTTTCTGAACATGGAGCGAACTGCAGGTGGTAAGCGAGCAAAGAGGGGTGTAGGACATGGAGGTAGAGGTACGAGAGAAGGTGCTCCTTCCAGTGCTGGCGACAACATGCAAGCCAGCAGATCGTCGGTTGCAGGACTGTCAGGTCTGTCATCGCTGGGTCAGTGCCCTGTGAATCTCAGTAGCGAACAGCGTCGCCAATCTGTTCTTCAGTGGTTAATGCAACCTGCATCCAGCAGTCTTACCTCCTTGTCCTCCCAGTCATGGCCACAAATGTCGTCATCATCATTGTCATGTGGGTCATGTAGGTTTTGGGGTCATGCTGCGGTCCAGGACAAGCATAGTCAATGTCCAGTTCAACTAAAATGGTGGTTCAAAGACTACTTTTTTCAGGCACTTTTTAATCTGCGGGTCATGTAGATTAAAGGGTCATGCTGCGGTCCAGGACAGGCATAGTCAATGTTCTGTTGAACTAAAACGGTGGTTAAAAAACTCCTTTTTCCGGCATTTTTTAATCTGTGGGTCATGCAGATTTAAATGTCATGCTGCGGTCCAGGACAGGGATGTTCCATGTGCTGTTCAACTAAAATGATGGTTCAGTTCAACTAAAATTATGGTTCAAATAATACTGCCTTCTGGCACTTTTTAATTTGTGGGTCATGCAGGTTTAAGGGTCATGCCGGGGTACAGGACGGGGGATAGTGAATAGTCCTGTGACTCTTGTTGCCTAATTGTCTTGCCTAAATGTAGAAAGTATCCATTTTACTGTTGTGGATGTTAATTCCAGCTTCTCCAGCCCTGTTTGGGTGTAAGAATGAAGCTGTTGTTTCTCTCCCATTGACTTTAATGGTCATCGGCGATAATCTATTATCGGCTATCGGATATCGGCATGATAATTGCCGATATCGACTATCGATCAGATAACGATAGTTGACACACTCACTCATCACTACTGAATATGTCCTGTCTATTAGTTGGCTTAGTAAGCATCTTAGTGATGCATGGTGTTGCACATTAACCACACTTCTTTCCATGAAACCATATCTCTTCTCGCAAGATCATGCATCTTTTGTTGCACGCAATGCAGATGTGTCCAGAAAATGTCTACAACACATGATAAATGTGGCATTAAGAATATACAATTTACCAGTATTTTGTCACAAATTGTACCACAGTTCTAAGTGAAGTTGCTTTAGTAATTGTGCCCCATTATGCTTTGAATCGGTAAGCTCCCCCAATTGGTGTCTGTAGTTTTCTGGTCATACATTAAGATAAAAGCCTTAAGAAACACACAGGTGGGAAATGTATTTAGACTGGAAGAAGATATGCCTGTCTTAATGAAGAGTGCATGGGGTAATAAGGTGTAATAAATTTGCCGCATATTTCAGTGTCCACGCACCTGTCTAAAAAAATAAATAAAGCCACTGGGGACATGGAGTAGATATCTGACTTATTTTGCCCCAAGTTTTGGTGAAAGGTTTAGTAAATTTGTCAGGCAGTGCAAGAACATGACTGTTTTTTTTCTAAGCTAATCCCACATTTCAAAAATAAGAGGGAATTTGTGGAATTCCCCAATAGTGTTACAAGGCAGACATTCAATTTATGTATTCAGATAATACATTCAAAGTATTATTTTCATCTCTCTCGTTCTCTGTCACACACATTTCCCCATGTTCTCTGCTCTCACTTTAGGTACAGAATAGGACAACTACAATTCTCAGTGTTTTTTTTTTTGGTTTTTTGTTTTTTTTTGGGGGGGGGGGGAGGAATCAAACATTGATGACTTTTTTAGGATTTGCCATCAATGTTTTATTGGTGATTGGGGCCTCTCAATTTCCTAAATTTGCCCACAGTCTTGAGGGTAGTACCCCACTAATTAAACGCTTCTTTATCCTAAGGAGAGCCTACAAATTAATAAGGGAGAAGGCTTTAGCAACATTGAGGACCCCTTAACACAATGATGAAGTAATCATTTGTCCAATATAGATTCTCAAATGACTTCACAGCAAAAATCTCACCTGTTCTGCACCAGACGTGTTAAAGAATGTCAAAATAGCTGCAGAGATGAGAAAAAGAAGAGAATTGGTGTTTGGGAGATTAACTGTTTGTTGCTATACTGGGAAACATGGTTGTCAGGGTTTTAAGTTTAAATGCCACAATGCCTTATAAAAATTCCCCGGCCCAAATGCCAGTAGGGGGAAAAAAGGGGATGGGAATTTTAGCCCTTACATTATCTTTATTCAGAGGATTTGGTAATTATAAAGAAGGGTATGATAAATAATGTGTGGGAGGGAGGCTGAACACTAACATTCATTTTGGGGTCTTGTCTATCATCTGAAATTAAGATATAAGTGTGTGACCAAGTGACTAATCTAAAAGTCTTTATTGAACTTAGTTTAGCATAATCTTTTAATTTTTTTTAAAATTTTTTTTATATTTGAAATGTTACAATTTTTGTCAGGCTAAAAAAAGAATACTCCTTTCCGGTTCACCCCCAATTTGAAAGGGGGTTGGGCTAAAAGTTTTTAAAGTTTTTGAATCCAGGGGAAGGGTAAAAACCCCCCAATGGTAGAACCAATTGGCCCTCATTTTTTGGGGAAAAAAATTCCCTTTCCTGACTCCAATCGGGCCCAAAGGGAAATAAACCCCGGGTCAACAACCCTCTCCAAAATTTCCTATTCACTATAACTTGTTTTTATTAAAACTAAAAATTTGGTATCCAAAACCCCCTCCCGAATCCTAGTCACTATAATTTTTTTAAAATTGACATCAAAATTTTCCCAAGCCCCCCCCCTTCTTCAGAACCCCTAGTCAATAAATTGTTAAAAAAAATTTATCACGCTCCAGAAATGAATCCAAGCCCTTTTTTTTTTGAACTCGGGTTATTTAATTCCCCCATGACAAATTTTTCCCTGGCAGGGGATTTTCCCTATCTCACCACTCTAACAGTAAAAAAATCTCTTTTTTATGTTTATGTAGAAACTTTTTTTTTCCTTTAAGCTTTTAGAGGATGCCCCCTTTTTTAGATACAGTCCCCCGGGGGATAAATAAAAACTTTAGCGAGGAAACTCAATTTTTGGCCCTTAATATATTTAAAATATTTATGTTCCCCCCCCCAAGCCTCTTTTTTCTCTAAAATAAATAACCTAACCTTGAATCTTTCTGGGGATTGCAAAATCCCCCAGTCCTTTTTAAATTTTTTTTGTTGCCCCTTTTGTACCGTTCCAAACTCTAACCAAGTCTTTTCCCGTGCCTGGTGCCCAAAACTGTACCCAATATTCCCCTGTTTGGGGCTAACCAGTGGGCTTGTTTAGTTTGGGATAATAATGCCCCATCTTTTGCATCTATGCCCCTTTTTTAAAACAACCCATGTCCAAATTTTCCTTTTTGCTGCTGGGCCTTTACACTGCTTCTACAGTTTAAATTTACTGTCCCCCAGGATTTCCCCCAAATCCTTCTCCAGTCCCCCTTTTACCCAGTGTTTTTCCAAAATTTTAAAAAGTAATCAGTAATGGATTTTTCCCCCCCCATGTTCAAAAACCTTGCATTTATCAGTGGTTTAAAAATCATCTACCAATTTTTGTGCCCCCGGCCTCCAACTACCAAGATCCCTTTGTAATAAAAACATTTCTATTTGGTGTGGATTTCCTTTCCCCCAAATTTAGTATCATTTTGCAAAAATCGATATTTTCACTGTGCCCAATTTTCCCCTGTAAGATAATTTAAAACTATTAAAGGGGGATACTGAGGCCCCGTGGTTTCCCCACTAGGGAACAGCAAAACCCGTCAGGTATTACCCTTAAATTTCCCACCCTTTGTTTTCTATCAGTGAAGGGCCCGTTGCTTACCCCCTTTTCACCAAAAAACCCCCATTTTCCCCCGTCCCAAACATTCTCCCCTTTTTAATTACCAAAACCCTTTTTTTTGGAACAGGAAACAAATCCTTTTGAAAAAATCCCCAAAAATATGGGCATCCCGTGCCTTTACCCCGACCAGTCTGAAAATAACCTTTTCTAAAGCTGATGAAATTTGTTTGCAGGACCAATCCCTTTATTTAAAACCCCTGGGTGGAAAAGGCTTTTGGTTTTTACCTTTATTTTCAGTGAGATTTGTCCCCGGATAGCATCTTAAGAAAAACCTTTAAAAATTTTACCCCCAACAGAGAATTAAACTTTACTGGCCTATAGTTTCCTGATCAAATTTTTTACCACCTTTTTGAATTTTGGGGACACATTTGCTATGCGCCAATCCCTTTGGGGGCCTTTCCCCCCTTTAATACAGTCCATAAATATTTAAAAATAGGGGCCTATCTATCAATTACTTAAATTTCCCCTTGGGGGAAAAACAGGGGGTAAAAACCCCGTCAGGGGCCCGGGGGTTTGTCTATTTTTAAGGGCCCAAAGGCCCGAGCTGCACTTCTTTCCCGGGGGGTTTGACAAAAAAAATTTTAAATTTTGGGGAAATTTTTCCCCTCCCTTTGCTTAAACAAAAGGAAGGGTCATCCTCTTCGGTAATACAAGGGGGAAGAAATAGTTTTTCTTTTTTTCTCATGTCTTTTAGTCCCCCTCCCTCATACTTTTTAAGGGGCCAAAAATTTTCGTTTTTTAAACTTTTTAATATTTTTTATAGTTTAAAAAAAAATTAGGTGGGTTTGTGTTACTTTTATGGGCAAAGGTCTTTTTCTCCCTCCCCGCCTTTGTGCCTTTAAACATTTTTTTTAAATATTTTTAAATTTTTTTTTTTATGCTTTTTTTTATGCCTTTTTCACTGCCCTCCCGTTTTTTTAGGGTGAAACTCTCTTTTTGTTTTTTATTTTCCCCCCTTTACTCTCTGTTGATCCCCAAATTTTTTTTCCCTTTTTTTAATTATTTTTTTTACCCCTCTGGGATGTTTCCCTCAATGGGCGCCTAAGATGTTTTTAAAATCTCCCATTTATTTTTTTTCCTTTTTCCCCCGTCAAAACGGTTTAAAAAGCCTCTCTAACAGGATAAAAAATTTGCCTTTCCCCCAAATTCAGTGTTTCAAGTTTTCCCTTTGTTTCATAGGGTTTTTAACTAAAAAAAAACAATTTTGTCCCCTTTTTTGCGTTTCGGGGCCCCCCCCCCCCCCCCCCCCCCCCTTTTTTTGTGTTTGGTGTTGATCAAAAGGAATGGGAAAAAAACCCCCAAGGGTTAGAAGCCAATTTGTCCCATTTTAGGGGAAAAATTTCCTTTCCGGAAACCCAAAATTGGGGAATCAAAAAAATCCCTGGATTTTAATTACCCCCCTCCTGAATCCTAGTCACTATAACTTGTTA
>JAODAL010045948.1:0-31431 GCA_025379985.1 Phyllomedusa bahiana | reverse complement strand
CATCCAAGTAAAAGATTTTTGGGGGTTCATTGATGTTCTATTTCGGGCTCAGAAAAGGGTAACCCTTTTTTTTAGAATAGGTTATGTGATCTCTAAGGGGTATGCAGCTTTCTGAATTCGAAGTATTGCTGAAATTTTTGTTAAAGGGGTGTTCCGGGAGTTAAGAAAGCCCTTGGTCTGTTATATTTACCTCTAGATGCACTTGATTAGTCCCGGGCCGCTGACAGTTCATCTCAAGTAAGTGTGAAAGTTTGTCATTCACGTGACAGGTGCTGTCAATCATAGGTTACAACATCATGTGCACGTGACCTCTGTGGCCTGTGGTTGGCTGCCCCTGTACATGAACAATGTCTGTTCACTGCTGCAGCGGGAATGAACGGGCAGCTGCTGGCAATGATTGAGAGCTCATGGGAGCTAAGTATGAGTCTTATCTTCCACTTTTTATCATGCCGGAAGGACCAACAATCATTCTTAACTCCCAGAACACCCCTTTAGCTTTTCACCATGAACTGTCATGAGTATATATGAGTAGAAAACACCATTTCTGCCCATTATATAACTTATATGCAGTATTTTATGTCATTTTTCCTCTAAATTTAAAAGGGGATGTTCCCATTTCACTGATTAGCTTTAAACATGTAGGCAGAGGTAATTAAAGTTTATTACAAATTTACATTGCTGTTCTGATTTTTTTTTCCTTGAGGTTACAGAAATCTTATCCCTGCTTTTGTACACAGGCTCCCTAGGTTACCAACCATCTTTATCAGCTCTAACGGGCTCTAGCAGCAGTGGTCAGGTTTAGTGATGTCACTCCTTGTTGTGTCTTATCAGCACAGTAGTTTGCTTATGTTTCATACTGACAAAATTTAACCTTTAGAGGTCTATAGACTTCTGCATTGCTGTTTAAAAACCTCCATTCCCAATGTCCCACTTGCATGCTCAGTAGGAACGGGAGAGCAGAAATGCAGTATCTGCTGTAAAACCGCCAACAGTTCTGAACAGGAAAAAGGGAGCCGGGAAGCTGGCTGTGGCTTTGTGAAACTTTGAGGGAGAATGTAAAAAGGGGGTTGCTGTGTGTCCTCTTGCCCAGTAGATGGTGCCAGAATAAAGTAGGTAGAGCGTGACTGGCAAAGGAATTTACCAAAAAGAAGGCAGTTGGAGAGGCAGAGGCAGTTGAAGAGGCAGAGTGACAGGAAGGGAGATTCTTGAGATCAGCTACCCAAATTTAGTGAGGACAATATTTGGTTAGAAGATTGGAAGGAAATATTGGAGGGGGGCTTGACTTTGTAATATCCCCCCACATCTGAAAGCAGAAATTGGGTGCTTGGGTGCTTAGTAACCTGGAAGGAGAAGCCATAAAACAGTTATGCTGCACCCTGTGTGCCAAAGAGTGAGCTTTGAGCAGATCCTGGGTCTTGTCAAGGATGTGTATGGGGATGTGTTTTTCGAAGCAGTGTTAAGGAAGAGATTCTTTGCCTGTTATCATAAGGAGAATGAGACTCTCAGACCCTCAGTATGCAAATAGCCTGCAGGAGCTTATGGCCACTTTGCAAAAGAAAGAAGAATCTGGCTCTACATCCTTCGTCAATACGGAGCTGCTGGTGAGAGTTCATTTCTGCTGTGCTGGAAAAGTCAGACACTGCAAAGGACTGTAAGACAGCATGATAAGTTGTATCCCAACCTGATCTTCCACCAAGTGCTAAAGGAGATAACATTGGAGAAGGAGGAGGTGGTGAAAGCAAGCTCTATTATGCTGCCAGTTGAGGTGATGCCATTCCGAGACAGCACGTTGGAGTTACAAATAAATTCTCTTGAAGCGCTGAGGGAGCTTCAAGGGACATTGTTGACTAGAGGTGGTAGGTGACGTACCATGTTCAGAGAAGTGCTAGGGGTAGATGCACCCGAGGCTGAGAACCTACAGAACTGTTCTCGACAGGGTAGTAGCTCTAACATGGGGGATTTAAACTAGATCCACCTGCAGTTGTGGGGCGAACCACAAGAGGAAACACCAAGTTATGCCCCCTGCTAGAAGCTAAGAACTTACGCTGGATCTGGCTAATGGTAAATGGCAGGTGCTTATAGCTGAGAAAGACCGAGAGAAGATGGCCTTCATTACATCCTTGGGGATGTTTGAATTCCTATACATGCCTTTTGGTCTGAATAATGTACCAGCCACATTTCAGAGACTGATGGAGCTGTGCTTGGGGGATTTGCATTACAAATGCCTACTCATGTACCTGGATGATATAATTATTTTCTCACCCTCGTTCATGGAACACCTAGAGCAGCTTGATCGAGTGTTAACATGGTTGGAGTCACATGGTTTGAAATTGAAACCTAGGCCATGTAGTCTTAAAAGATGGGGTTCAACCCATTAATTCCACAGTCCAGGCAGTGCAGCAGTGGCCCACCCCTCATACAACCAATGAACTCAGGTCCTTCCTGGGGTTTGTCGGGTACCACAGACATTACATGAGAGACTTTGCCAAGATTGCCTCATCCTTATATGCTTTTCTTCAGGGAGCAACCCCAGAAGAGGCTAAGCAAAGAGTACTTCCATGGAATGAGGATGCTAAGTGGGCCTTTTTTGAGAATTGAAAATACTATTAACTTTTGCTCCAATTTTAGCTTATGCAGACTTTAGTTTACCCTTTGTGTTACAGACCGATGAGAGTCTGAAATGGTTGGGAGCCATGTTAACGCAGGTGCAGAATGGCCAGGAGAGAGTCATTGCATATGCCAGTTGTACCCTGAGGCATGGTGAGAAGAATGCGTATAACTTCAGAATTGCTGGCAGTAGTTTGAGCCGTAACAGAGAAATTTGCTGATATCAGGACTGGTGAGCAGTTTACACTGGTGAAAGACAACAACCTGCTTGTACATCTGAAAACCGCCAAATTGGGGGCTTTTGGAACAGCGGTGGCCCAACTCAGCAAGTATAGAAAAGAAAGGACACTTCAGCCCTGCTAAGAACTTTGAGTGGCTCCAGAGATACTATTTCCACACCAGCATGAAGAAACTGACCAAGGGCATATATAACAGATGCCGGAATTGTATACTAGCATGAGCCATAGAACAGCAGGTGCCGGTGAGTTAGTCATGATGGCCTAACTTATTGTGGAGGAATCCGTTGGGGGGGTTCAAATATTTGTTGGCCATGATTGATCACTTCATCAGGTTTGCAGTTGCTATTCTGTCATGGGACTTGGCTTTGTTGAGAAAGTTCATTTTAGTGTATGGTTGTCCCAATAAACTGCATTCCGATCGGGGGGTGGGGCCTGCTTCGAGGGTAAGGAGATCGAGGAACTATGTTGCCTATATCATATCAGAAAGACACAGACAACTCCTTATCATCCCCAAGGGAATAACTCTTGTGAGCACATGAACAGAACCCTGCTACAAAAGAGAAAGATGGCCAGACTATGTGCCTGAGTTGGTGTGGAAAAACTTTGAGATTCTCGGTTCACATATTTTGATCAAAAGATGTTTAAGCTGCCCACGACTTTCAACGTGATCTCAGATCGGGCAGTCCTATACTATCTTTTACCTCTCAATAGAGCAATTCCAGGCTCTCACTGGGTCAACCAACCTCCATTATACAGAGAAAAAAAAATAAAACACACCAAACCTGCAAGCTGCACTTCTTATGACAGCCTGTGAGAGTGGGCGGGTGCAGAAAACCAAAATGGAGGCACCCCTTCCTCCCCATATAGGTTAAAATCAATATACACCAAATATAACGTATGGTTCTGCACAAAAAACACCTCTGAAAAAACATATGCAAACCCAAGGCAATAACACTTGTGAGCACATGAACAGAACCCTGCTACAAAAGAGAAAGATGGCCAGACTATGTGCCTGAGTTGGTGTGGGTCTACAGTAATACGATACACTTGACGACGGGATATTCACCTTTCCCGCTAAAAGGAGAAATGGAAGATACCCATCAACCTTATTATGGTCCCAAGTGAGGGAAGAGAGGTGGATTGGACTCTCCAAACTTGGATGGGGGATCATAGCAGAAGGGTCGAAGAGATCTACCACCTGATGGCCTATCTTATAGGTCCCTGCAATTTGGTGGTGAATCGAAGATTGAGAGATCTTTCCTTACAAATGGTAGAACGAGAGATGGTGAGGAACAAGGCTGACTGGAGAATGGGAAAACTATGTTGGCGGTGGGAAACCTAATATACTGTAAGGCCCAAAGGAAGAAAGGGGGCTGCTAGGTTGTTGCACCAAAATTTATTGAGGCCATGTACCTTCATGGCCAGACCTCCTGTTACCAGAGAAAGTATCACGTACATCTCAAGTACACCAACTTTTTCAAACCCACCGGTGCTAGAAACAAGGTCAAGTGTGCCTCTTTTGGAGTCAGAAGAAGGACCAGGAAAAATGCCAAAAATGCCACTTCGATTTGAAGGTTATGTGGTGCAAATCCAGATAACCAGGACAGCAACCCTTAGGACGCGTCCCCACGGCACACGGCCACAGGGAGATGGCTTTTTTCCACGAGTAGTGGAGAAAAACCCTCCCTCTTCGCATACACATAGTCATATTCCACCCGAAAAACTGACAGAAGAATGAACATATTCTATGTTTTACGGACCACCGGCGGTCTGAAAAAACACTGGGCGCAAACCCCGTACCGTGCACATGTTTTCCATCGCGGCCAATTTTAAAGTTCAACAGCCGGTTTGCAGACGGTTTTCAAAACCGTAAAAATGGCTGAAAACCCGTGCCGTGGGGACAAGGCCTTAAAGTGGTTGCCTCACTACATTGATTCATCTTATCTCAGTCCTGTTTTCTTGGTTTCATTTTGAATTCATGGGTGTGTTTACTGGCTTGTAGAAGCCAGGTCTGTAGCTATAGCAACCAGCATTGGCAGCCTATCATAATGGATCAACAAGGTCTGTAGCTATAGCAACCTCCGGAGCTGATGCAGCCCATACAAGAGGGGATATCTAGGAATAGGTTGGGACACTGTTCATGGACACATAGTGCAAAGTGACTTGTTTTTGCAAGATCTCTACCATAAAAAGCAATCCTTGTAGTGAGACAACCCGTTTAAGTTCTGGTGATGAGGTGTACAAGGGGCTGTTGTGTATCCTTTTGCCAAGTAGATGGCACCAGAAAACAGAAGGTGAAGAGCTGTGGCTAGCAAAAGAATTTACCTGAGAGAAGGCAGTTGGAGAGGCAGAGGCAGTTGAAAAGGCAGAGTGGCAGGAAGGGAAAAGGGAGGTGATTGAGATCAGACAGAGAGAAAAAGCAGAAGGGAGATTGGTGTGGGATGTCCCCATTTTGAGAGGGTAACTTGTGTGGCCTATACTGTTAGGCACGAGAATTACCTGTGATACTGTTTAGTGCTCCTGCACAGAGAGCAAGAAGGAGAATTACCTGTGATGTCTCAGGACAGGCGTGGCTGGAGAAGGAGTCTTCCGTCCCACAGGCGAGCCACCGAAGAGTGCAGGATCTGATAGATGTGATATGTAGGTTTATGTGATTTGAAGTAGGGTTTCTGATTAAAAAGCAGAGAAAAAATTAAACTCAATGTGAATGTCCTGCTGACCCTACCCACAATGATTGACAGTTTTCTCTGTGCACACACTGATACAGGGAAAGCTGTCAATCACTGTATGTGATGTGGTAACCAGGAGTCCAGTCAATATTTTCTTTGCTTTTTACTGAGAAATGCTGCTCCAAATCATATAAACCTATATATTAGCTCAGCTTCTCTCCCTCTATCTCATCCTGCTTTCAGATAGGGCAGTATAAGCCACCTGACAGGTTCCCTTTACGTTTTCCTTGATTTTTGGTTGAAGAATAGCTGCTATGATGTCTTCTATGAACTGCACACATAGAAAAGAGGAGATTCTATGCGTCTTGCATGAAATTTGGCATGTTAACACCAAATTTCATGTGCATAATAATGCCACAGAATGCGCCTGATTTATGAATCCGCTCTACAGCGGGTCATAAATCAGGTGCTAGGGTGACATTTCTGGTTCAGGTAAACCACTTTGAAAGTAGTATACTTGTTCCAGCTGTAATGTGCCTAGAAATGTCGTAGCGAAGCTATAAATATGTAGCTTCGCTATGGTTCTAGTGTGCCCCTCCTCCGGCACGACCCCCGAGATCAGGGGCATACCAAAACACCACAGGTGCTATGTAATGAACCTGAGAATGCCGTGTGGGAGATTTAAACATGTATGAATGGGGCTGTACCTCATATCGGGCTGAAAAGTCGCCAGATATCTGGCGCAGCTCCATTGATACATGTCGCCATCTGTTTCCAAATATAGCAGACTATGAGAGAGTGCAGCAGCATGGAGGACAATATAATCATTCCTTAGTTACAATGGCCTATGTGTAAAATGTTTTCAACATACAATTGTCTTTGCTGGGCCATTGTAACTTGGTTGGAAGAGCCAACCAATCATTATGAACATTTTACGTATAAAACATCTGTAATATTGGTGCATGCACTGACTGGCCATTTTAGTAGTGCCTCCATACAGTGTGTGGTACTACATGTTCTATACTGCTCTTTACCTGTGCCAGGATGTGCTATTTCTAAAGACACCAGGTTAGGATAGCTCAATTTTATTTTTCTGGTACTGAATATTGTCTTTACTCAACACTTTCTTGATGAAGCACCTGTCTGCAACATACAAAGTGATTTACAACTTTCAGCAAAAATTTCTGGACTTGCTTTATCTGTATCATTTATCTGCTCAATCTTCTTTAATCCTTATTTTGCATTATATTGGGTGACATTTTGAGGCTTCAGAACAAATTACCAAGTTTTTAAAGTGTTATAGTGGGCTCAAGTTACAGTAGCTGCAGCTGTGATGTTCTACTCAGCCAAAGCTGGAAGACCGGCAGATAGTACAAGAGGCACCTCACTGGAACGAGCAATGCATCAGAGGTGAATTTGTTTTATTTTCTTTCAGTCTCAGCCACATAATTTGGTTAAAAAAGGGAGGTGAACAAATCCCTTAAGAAATTGGTTTACAGAAACTTCTCTGTCAATGGATAAATGAGGACTTAAATAGGGTTTCTCACTACAGCCTTTGGCATTTATCTGAGCTTTTTCACTAGCTTAGATTTTCAAATCCAGGAATGGGTCTCTGTTCCCAGTAGGCGTGCCTTTCCTCACTGAAGAGTGGTGACATCATCACACCTCCTCCATGTTCATGTGAGGGATTAGAGTGTATAAGGGTGTGTTATATGGGTGGGGTGAACAGAGTGTATAAGGTGTGTTATATGGGTGAGGGATTAGACTGTATAAGGGTCTGTTGTATGGGTGGGGGGAGCAAAGTGTATGAAGGTGTGTTATATGGGTGGAGGGAGTGAATCTGGCAACTAAAGTGACTCAGTAATTGTCCACATGTTTTACATTAGAGCTATTACTGTGAGAGGAGCAGAGAAGCACATGCAACCTGTTTCACACAGCTCAGAGGGGAGTGAGCACAGTGAGAGTAGGACAGTCAATCACAGTACAGGGGGCGTGGACTGACCCCAGGCTGTAGAAATAGCTCTAGACATGCAAAAATAAACTAATAGCTGCTATACTAAATGATTTAGGTAATACAAACCGATTGCAAAAGTGCTTATTTTACTATCCCCATCATTACATATATGATGTTGGTAGCAAGAAAACCCCTTTAAGGTCATGTATTCTATTACTTCTCAGGTGGAAGGATTTTATAAGTAACAGTTCAGCTGATGAGGAAGAAGAGGTTTTAGTAGACAAATATTTTAGTATAAGGTTCTGGTATTTGTGGTGAGAGGTGGCCGTTATCATCTATGTATGTAAAGAATTATCTAAGAATGATGTTTGACGTGTAACACCACTTTGTGCCCATCTCCTTGAGCAGGGTGTCTTCTAGTTCTCACTATGACACAGTGTCTCCACCTGAATCTTGATATTAGCTCCAGTTATGCAGTGGATTTTTCTACTGCCAGAGGTCGACTCAGGAAACCCCTGCCTAAGCTTAAAGGGGTTGTCTCACTACATTGATTCGTCCTGTTTTCTTGGTTTAATTTTGAATTCAGGGGCGTGTTTACTGGTTTCCACTAGGCTGCAGTAGAAACCAGGTCTTAGGCTGCCAGCACTGGTTGCTATAGCTAAAGACCTGTTTGATCTATCCTGATAGGCTGCCAGCACTGGTTGCTATAGCTAATCAGGATAGATCAAACAGGTCTGTAGCTATAGCGGCCTGAGGAGCTTATGCATCCCATACAAGAGGGGATATCTCAGAATAGGTAGGATAATATTGATGAACACATATTACAAAGTTACTTGTTTTTGCAAGATCTTTAACATAAATAGCAATCCTTGTAGTGAGAAAACCCCTTTAATACACACTTACTAATTTGTATATAAAATAATCTGGCAGCTTTATTTAAAAAAAAATAACAGGTAAGGTTGGAAGAATGCAAATGTACAAATGAATTGAAGCAGATAGCGTAATACAATACAAAACCAGACTGTGTATAAATCACTCTCTCTGGTGGTAGAGTCTAAAACTGTATGCCAGTCCAGACTGGGGTAATCTTTACAGAGCCCAATGGTGGGAAAGCAACAGTGTACCAAAGTGTCTCTCATACACACTGTGACTTACTATAGCTAGTAATGGCACATCACTGTAATACACATTAATTCAAATAATGGCTGCAGTATGTTATCACACAGTTCAACCACTGGAGTCCAGCTGAAGTGGTTGTTGGTGCACTTTAGGTATTGTTGGTGCACATTAAACACAGCAGTTCTCACTGCATCTATTCGTGCCTATCCTCACACTGGACTCCATGTTGGGGCTTTCACATGCAGGTACTTGGATGCATATGGAATGGGAGGCAGGATTCTCCTATGTGGGAGACTGGGATTCTGTAGGTGAGAGGAAGATATTGCTCTAAGTGTGTCTATAGTGTGTATGTCCTTTGAAAGGAGTAGGATGCAAATTATACTCTTGAATCTAATGCAAAATATGCATGAAATTATACCGTGTGAAAAAAACCTTTAAATTAAAAGTAATGTTAAAGTAAAGCCAGCACATACAGAGTTATAGTGGCCATCTCCTTCTGCCCCCTGTATTTGTGCTCCTGCCAGATGAGTAAGAGTGGTGGGCAGCATAAGCAGATGGCTCATCCCCAGTGTCCTTCAAGCTTAGAAGCTAAGGTCATCATAATTCTGACCCCAACAGACATAACAAGCTGTTTACAGCACATTGAAATAAGCGGTACTTTGCTACATCTTAACCCCTTGTAGACGATATTGGCGTTTCATGCCATGTTACTATGCCTAAGGAAGCAAGAAATCTGACCATAGATAGACGTATTATTATAGAGAAATACCTAATCTCTTTTTGGCCTCAGGTTACCTTCTCAAAAGCATCGAGACTCTTAGACCTGTTATTTTCCATTTTCTCTCTCTCTCTCTCTGTTACACATTGCAAATAACCATCTTTCTGCCAATGCTAACTTTTGGAAACTATTCCATTTCCTGATATGCCCTCATAACCTTTTTGTTTTCTATCTTTGTCGTTTTTGTGTCCAGCTATTACTAGCTCTTGGAGTTCACGAACAGGACACAGTTCTATCTGCTTCAGCTAGACTATATCCACCAAATCGACTTCACAATATATGATTTTAATGAATGGTTGTTATCAGCTGCTGCTGTACAAGGTCATCCAATGTCATTATTCACTGTCACCTATAGGTATGCTTCATTATGTATAATCTTTTAATCTACATTCTGCTATAGAGTTCCCTGTGGAACATATGGCTGTAATATCCATTAATTGGGATTGTTTGGTTCAGGAGTATAGTGCAATTCTTACTGTATACACTCTCTGGCAGGGGGCAGCATACTTTGTCGAAATAATTTTTTATGTCCAATTATGAAACAAAAACTCTTCCTTTTGAAAGGAAATTTGTTTAAGTTTTTATATTTATAGCGCTTACATGTCTAGGCTCAAAAAATGCATCCTCTTTCTCTTTAGAAGCAAGTGGGTAAGTAGGTATGACGCCTGGGCAGTAGGGTGCATTATTTCAGGATGCTTCTTCCTTGTCTCTGGTCTATCGATAGTAAATTGTTCCCTTTTTTTAAGTGATATCTGTGTTATATCTTGTGTTTTGTTAATTAGGATCAGAGTTATGTATGCTATACATTGTACAATATGTGACAAAATGTATATAGGAAGCAGTATCCGAACATCTAACGAATATTAGACGGGAACAAACCTTTCATTCAGGAGCAACAAAACATTTCATAGAACATCATGAGGGCTCTTTCGAAAGTTTCCAAAGTTATGCATTAGAGAAAATAGAGTGTCCTAAGAATGGCGGTGATTAGCAACTCGCTGTGCGCATGCGCAAAGCCTTTTGGATATACGAGCTGGAGACACGAACACCACGAGGTATGAATTATCGAAACGACTTGGCTTACATTTACTGTTTACGGTTACTGTTTACGGTTTTTAACCAAGTTTGTACCCTCTATGTTTGTGGATGTTTTTGGATAACAATAAATTCTGAAGATAACAATAAATTTGGATAACAATAAATTCTGAAGATTTTATCACTGAAGAGTCGCTGTTCCCATAGGATTTATTATTGCATGTTAGGATCAGAGTTAACCTGACCTATTTTGATCAAAGTTTGGTGTCTTTTTTTGAATACGCCATGGAGGAACTGAGCTGTTCAGCCTGATCCTGGATTGTCTGACTACATTTCTGTTAACTCCATGATACCACAACTTACCTTAGCTCTGTTACTGACCGTATTTATGTTCATTGACTTCCCCTCATTTGTGTGTTTCTACATAGACCTTCAGTTGTTCTTGCCCTTAATAACCCTACCTCCAACCTGTTCCCTTGAATTCAGAGAATGTATATGACTCCATCTACACTAGATGTTATCAAAGGAGTCAAACAATAGCCTAGCTATGAGCAATAAGTACCTTGAGCCTAAATCAGCTAATTGTGTTGCCCGAAATTGTTCTTTCCCTGTGTATCCCAGAAACCAGATCTTAACAACAGGATGGACTTTTCAGAGATCATTGAAATAGTACAGAATAATACATGGTTAAATGCAATAAAAAGCAATGCAGTTAGGTGGTAAAAACCCAGCATAGTTCTGTGAAATGCCTATTGTAGTAATGGTATTACATGAAATGATAGAGGTTTTGAATAGCGTATTATATTATTGTAGATGTATGTCAATGTATGGTTGCTTTGTTGAGGGACACAAAGATATCATGTGACAATTGTTGTGCTTATGATATTTGAACAGGGAATATAAAGTATGTATGTATTAGAGGAACTGAGCAGGTTATATATAATCATACTTCTGGTAGCATATGTCTGAACGCTCAGGATCAGGTGGTCGAAGGTATGTCCTGGATACCCAGATCTGCACCATTTATTTAACTGTTTACATGTCCTCGGAATGCATAATCGGTTAAAAACCGGCTCCTACCCTGCTAATTAGCCTTGTAGACTGTAGGCTTCAATAGTTCTGGCGTACAAATCATTAAGAGAACATGCTGACGCAGGTGACATAAGACATAGGAATTGCCAGATCCTGCGATACATCAGAGGAACAGGAAAAGGTGAGTTTTTATTTTTATTTCTTTTATACTAATGGGGTCTCTATTATCCACCTATCGTGGCTCTGCCTGGGGCCTTTCTTGCCTACCTACCTAGGGCTATGTCTCTCTACATACCTGAGGTTTTGCCTGCCTACCTATGTACCTGGGGCCTTTTGCACTTTCTTCATTGGACCTTACCTGTGCACCTAGCTGGGGCCTTACCTGTCTATCTATCTTCCTAGAGCCCTACATACCTACCTACATGGAGCCTTGCCTATCTATGTACCTGGGCCTTTTATACCTTCCTACTTTCGATCTTACCCACTGATAAGGATGAAAATTCACCTTAAACCTTGTTGTACTGGTTTCCAAATTCATTTGTGGCAGGGGAAAATGACACCTGACATCATGCAGATTCCTTCTTTCTTACTATTTAAGTCCATAAAAGCAGATTTTTATACAGGTGCTCAGAGGTGTGGTAACAGTAACAGCATCATCATTACTTCAAACAAAAAGAAAAATCATTGGCTTAATTTATTCATAACATAGTTCTATTGGTTACTACTAATAAACAAACTTCTGGTAGGTAGGTGGTGACTTTTTCATAATTGTTTTGCTACACATCAGCAGATGTTCAAATTTGGTCATTTATACATATTTGCTGAGGTATAGGAAAACCCCTTGTCTACAATTATTGTTTACTGTTCTTTTGAATAGTAAGAGACCAAGCTGTTTCGCTGAGTGGGTCTTTTTACAATCACCTAACAATTGTTTTGGTTATTAACTGGCAAGAGTAGTTTCTTATCAATCTGGGGGAATTTTTATAGTCTTAGGAACACCGGAAATTAAGTGCTGACATATAAAAAATGATTTGTCTAAACCGCCATCCCAATAAACAATATGTACCAGTTGTAATCAGTCAATCAGTGTCCCATAGGAGACTAGGTCATTTCATTTGAATAATACATTTCTCTGATATCTGGTTGAAAGTTACAAACACTTTCTTTCAAGGCCAGAAAACTAGTCAAATCGATTAACCCTCTAACTTTGGCCTAGGGGTATTTCCCTTTCACTACCTACTGAGGGTCCTACCAAACTACCTACCTACCTAGGGTCTAATCTGTATTGTTGTCCTACTTTTGTCCTAATCCCCACCAAGGGCCATGCCAACCTACCCACCTGGGACCTTGCCGGTCTACCTGAGGCCTGGCCTATATACCTACCTGGGGCCATGATTATCTTCCTAACTAGGATCTTACTTTCTGATGGCCTTACCCACATAGTGTGCAGCCTATCTACCTAGATATCAAATTGGGTGGAGGTTACCTACATAATATCATGAGTCTGGCTAACTTATTTAGCGGGCTACCTGCTTAATTGAGGTTCACCTACCTAACAGTCGGTCTACCTATCAGCTCTAGGCACGTTAGATATCTGTCAACTAAATGCTGGTTAGTGTTTTTATATTTTAACAGGTTTCTCTGTTGGACTATGTCGGACTCAGTGGATTATGTCAGAACAGCATTGAATCCATTTCTTCGACAAATGGTCAAAGAAGATGTTGTCGAGGAGTGTTTATTTAAATAGAGTTGTTTTTATGGTTTTGGTGTTCTTTTACCATTTTATTTCAGTGTTACTGACAGACACCTCTTTATTATTAGAGCTGGGACTTGGTGTCAGCTGCTGGTGTTTTTTATCACCTTAAGGCTGACAATACTCTCATCTCACTATTACCACAGTATTTAAAGCACTAGGGGTACTGAATAGAGTTAGTACCAACAGAAGTGAAACATATAATGATATTTTTAGGTGGTCAGGGAATCAGTATCTATAGATCTTCCCACCCTGGTAGTATCAGCCTGCAGCTTTCAGTTTTAACATGGCTGATCATAGGTGACATGTCCGAAAATTGGCGTCACCACGGCAGTTAATCAGTGTAAAGTGCACCTGAAAGTACGATCCTTTCAAAAATCTGGCGTCTGGTATATCTTGCGCAATCGAGTTGCATAGCGTATCATTACTAGTGTATGTAATGCACCTTGATAGGCGCATTGCATTACAGAAGCGCATAGCATATCATTACTAGTGTATGTAATGCGCCTCGATAGGCGCATTGCGTTATGGAGGGGCATAGTGTATCATTGCTACTATATTTAATGCGCCTTAAAGGCGCATTACAATGTGTCGTGTCCAGCGTATAATGCGTCTAGTTTTTTCTATATTACAGTTCATTTATATCGAGAATATGCCGTCAAAAGTTTTTTTGCCCCAAAGTACACCTAAACTATGGTGCATTCGTATTGGGACATGTCGCACTATGTCTTTTTTAAAATTATTTATTTATTAAAAGTCTTAAAAACAGACATTCCACTGTGATTGATAAATAAATAAAAAAAAGCAACATACCGTACTCCATTTCTGACGGAAGCCCTGCTCTTCCCAGTACTCATGTTGAATTGGGTCCTAGGATAATAACGAAAGGGGTAAGTGTCAGCCTTGGGGTACGAAAATCACAGCAGACTGACACCAAGCCCCAGGGCTAGTAATGGAGAAGTGCCTGTCAGACAACTTCATTACTGACATTGAAATAAAATTGTAAAAAAACACGTAAACACTTTATTTAAATAAACACTCCCCAACGACATCCCTCGTTGAGCACTTTATTAAAGAAATGAATCCAATGCTGATCTAATGTAGTCGAAGTAGAGCATAGTCCAATCAGTTCATCAGCAAAAGCAGTAGAGAAACAGAAATACTTCAAAATGCATTACAGTACAAAACTCTGTCCCCTGCAACTCCTGAAGGTCATGCGGGTGCCAGGCATGGAGTTCAGAGCAACCAGTTGATCCTGGGGGTACAGAAAACAGCTGCAGAACAATCTCCAGGGAGTTGGTCATCTGTTCCCTCGCTACACCCTAGGAGATTGTGAGCTGTAGTCTGAGTCCCCTCTCCTTACCCGCTTCCCATATCATTGTGTTATTTGGCCTATTGCCAATACAAAATAACCACTTTATTTAGTTATGTCCCTGTATATAATAGCATCTATTTTGATCACATTCATTTTGGATGACAGACCACTTTGCTGCTACCATAAATCGAGCCAAAGTAGGTACAATTTTTTACATTTCATGCAGAATAGATCCTTGGAAGAATTAAAAGAGCCATAAGAATCTATTTAGCGCTGACCTACACTGTGGAAATTTATTTAGAACCTAGATTTTTACTAAGGGAACAAGGTCCTCTATTCTTATACTATGTGACTGTATTGTTCTTTATCATTTGATCACTCTTTGCAATATCTTCAGCTCCTGACAGTTTTGGTGATGACACAGCTACATCTTTGTGCTGTAGAAAATGGCTACTGTTGGCCACAGGAATTAGGTCCATTAACTGTACAAATAGTTTGGCCCCAGATAACAGAACACATGACAGCTGGGAATGTGGCAGGATGTATAGAGGGCGAACCTTACTGAAAAATGCAATGTGTCTTAAGACAATGTAGGGCAATAAAAAGCATAAAAATGGTTCTGCAAATGTAGCTAGTGACATTTTTATCTTTCACACTCATTTGTAGTCGAAACTCCCATAAAAGTGAATGTAGAGAGCAGCACATGCACAAACAAGGGCAGAAACTCTCGTCCTTGAGAGAGGTTCTGTGGACATAGCATATATGGCTGGGATAGCACTACCCCTTCAAATACAATTTTTGTTTTAAGCATGTTGAAAATTCTGTGATGATTAATTTCTTAAAAGCAGTTTGAAAGGTTTCTGCCCTCACAGGCTGCAGCAGGGGTCAGGATGATGATGGATTGCCTGCTTTGTTCCTTTTCTTGAAAGATGGACATCACTTCCTAACAAACTTCAACCCCTAGAGCTATGAAGTTTTGGGAACTACAGTTTAAAAACCTCCTGCAGTCATGTCCCTCTATCAGGATCAGCTAGGAATAACAGAACTAATATGCCAATAACTGCTATAGAACCACCCACAGCCTAGCCAGAAAAGTGAAAATCTGAAACTGCCTGTGGCTCTGTAAAACAGCACGTTAAGACAACCCATTTAAGGGGGATTTTGTTTCATCACCTAAGCATCTGAAATGTATCCATTTTTTAATTCACTGACTTTTTTATAAAGTGCAGGGATTTCCAGATCGCATTGTTGGTCTGTGATTATGTACCCTTGTCTTCTGGTAACGCTACACACATCCTTTTATTTCACCTTTTCCAACGTATAATCAGTCCTCCACTGATCAAGCCCAGTGCAAACACAGTGGGCAACATGCATAAAATTTGACATTAACATGCCAAATTTCATGCGTATTATAGTGGCAAAGAATGCGCCTGATTTATGAACCTACTCTACTGCGGGTCTTAAATCAGGCGCATTCTAGTACTAGGGCGACATTTCTGGCTCAGGTAAACCACTTTGAAAGTGGTTTACATGTTCCAGCTGTAATGCACCTAGAAATGCCGTAGCAAAGCTATAAATTTATAGCTTCATACGGTTCTAGTGCACCCCACCTCCCGCAGTGGTGGGAGTGGTGTGCAGGAGATTTAAAAATGTATAAACAGAGCCGCGCCTAATATCAGGCTGAAAAGACGCAAGATATCAGCCCCACTCATGCATGTCGCCCAGTATGTTGGTTAAACACATGGTCAGTGCCAAGTGTGTATTGTAGCAGTATAAAGCTTTTGTTAGATAACAGAGCTTTCTTAGCGTATGCATCTGCACCAACCATATTATCCAATCAGAGGACATAAAAGTTATTACACCAGGTATCCTCAAACGGCAGCCCTCCAGCTGTTGGGAAACTACAACTCCCATCATTACCCCTTTTTTAGATTACTTAATTGCATGATGGGAGTTGTAGTTTCCCAACAGCTGGAGGGCTGCAGTTTGAGGATGCCTGTATTACACAGAGAGAGGGTGTGTGCTGAAGAACAAAGGTTGACATGTGTGAACGCTGGCGCTGACAGGCCAGTTCTACATAGCTTTAAGGTAGTGTACAATGTGCCGTGTTCTTCTGCAGGTCATACATACAGGAGCATTGTGGTGCCAATATGACGTCTGGCTCAGGCACCACCTTTATCCTGTTATAGTTATTCTAACTGTTCTGCGTCTAGGCTTGGCGTCAAAGAATCATAAATGTGTCTAATTCTACTAATGTAGTAAGACACACCTCCAGAACGTCTCCACATCTTTGGCGCATTACAAAGTGTCGCACCGGTTCTTATTGCGCCAAAGTTTGGAGTGCGACTGTTCATGCATCTATAAAACATGGCTATGACAGCTTTTTGCACCAGAAAACTGGCACAGCCCCATTCATACATGTCACCCAATGACTTGGAGTCTAAAGGTGAAAGACTGAGGTCAAAAAGCCAGTTTTTCACATATCTTGAGTGTTTTAATGGGCTAGTCTACTTGGCAGCGGGAGGGATTTATTTTTAAATGTGTGTTGTGGTCGAAGTGACTTGTTTCTTAGGCCAGCTTTTAGCTCTCTCTGAGCCAGCCTCAAAGAACAGGGACATGGCTGTGCTTGCGCAGTCCTCCCTACTCATTTTCAAGTTCTAAGTATAGCCAAAACCCAAACACATAAATGGAGGATAGCTGTACAAGAGGGGCCATCTCCCTGTTCTCTGAAGCTGACTTATAGTGAAATACAAGCTGGTCTCCAGAAAGAATTTTATGGGTTGGCAAATCCCTTTAAAGGGGGTGTGTCACTACAACGATTGCTTTTTATGTTGAGGGTCTGGCACAATCAAGTCATTTGGGAATGTGTGTCCATTAATAGGTATTCTACCTATTCTGAGCTATCTCCTCTTGTATGGGCTGCATCAGCTCTTCAGGTCACTATAGCTACAGACCTGTTCAATCTCTCATGATAGGCTGCCAGCACTGGTTGCTATAGCTACAGACCTGGCTTCTACTGCATAAGCCAGTAAACATGCCCCTGAATTCAAAATGAAACCAAGAAAACAGGACTGAGGTCAGATCAATCAATGTAGTGAGACAACCCCTTTAAGTAATACATTGCTGACTGCCTGCATCCACCTCTGGGGGAGGGGAGGGGGGGGGTGACGTCATAATGCTCATACATTAAACTCAATAATATAATTATATGGAGTATGTTGCTGTTAGCCATAGATGTTAGGCTTTTCAATGGCATCTCCAGTTAAAATTCACTAATGGGCTTTTCATAGAAAATTCACAATATACTTCAGCATCTCTGTATGTCATTGTCACAATCTGTACGTAATACGAAAAAATCTGTGATGTTTCAACCTTCATCCAGTCTTTATCAAGCATGTTTGATAAAGACTGGATGGAGGTTGAATCATTGCATATTTTTTGGATGTGACAATAAAATACATATGGAGATGCTGAAGTCTATTGTTGTTTCTCTATGGATTGTGCATGACAAAGTGATGGACTAACTTGGGTATTGATGGCTTGATGCATTCCTGTCCTAGTTTCATCACAACAATCAAGGATGATTGGTGTTGTTCCTACTATGTTTTTTGAAGCTCCTGTCATTTGTGATTAGAACATAATTTCTTCAGCGCAGAAAGGTAGAGAGACAAGAAAAAAAAGGAAAGAGGTGTTATCCTTGTGTAGTAAGTCGGTAAACACAGGTGACAAACAACCAGAAAATCAGTCACAGTAGCTGATGTAATCACCCTTTAAGTTTGCGCAAATAGTGGAACAACCATAGAGCTGCGCTCAAGAAGAAGAGAATAGCCACATTCATCTAGGAGACCACACAAAGGTCTTCAAACAAGTATCACCACTATACACAGATGAAAACTTAGACGTATAAAATAGCTGCTTTATTATTAATCATCAGGCACAAATGGAGGTGACAAATGAAGACCAAATGTACTAAAGGACAACACCTTTTGGGCCACTATATAAAGCATGTATCAGCCTGAAACGCATTGGTGTCTTTTGGTTGTGTTGTGCCTAATGATTAATAATAAAGCTGCTCTTTTATAGTGACAAGTATACAACTTGGTATAGCGCCAGTACTCACGTAAAGATCTTTCTGGACAGGTTTTCCAGCTTCTAGATGAATGCAGACATTTATCATTGATTCACCTGGCTCTTCTTCTGAAGAAAAGCAAAGCCAAGACTGACTGTAAGCAGCATATCTAAAAATATTGGTGGGTGACTAATGATATTAGTCATCAGTCAAAGATTGATTAGCTGATGGCTAACTAACTTGTATGGCCAGCTTCAGAGGAGATGCACTAAGACAGACACTGAAGGCATAGTAATAGAAGATGCCGTCAATGCTTATTTATCAGGGTCCCACTGCTACAGATCACTAGGCACTATGAAAGCACAAGGTAACATGTTGGCTTGGTCACTAACACTAATGGAACCACTGTGGAGAAAGCATGAACAGATAGGAGGCAGTGATATAATACTACTATGTCACATGTTGGTTTGATCATTGACTGCAATGGTATCACCATGGAGAAAGCATGAGCAGATAGGAGGCAGAGTGATATAATAATAATAATAATATAATAATAATAATAATAATCTTTATTTATATAGCGCCAACATATTTCGCAGCACTTTACAATGTAGAGGGTATAATTACAGACAAAAGACAGACATTACACAGTGAAAGCTACTTACAGGTGAGACACAAGGTGTGAGGGCCCTGCTCGCAAGAGCTTAAAATCTAAGAGGGTGCCTGGGGGAAACAAAGGGGGAGAAGTGCTAAATTTACAATGGCCCAGCCATGCTTTATAAATATGGGGAGTTTTACATAAAAATTTGGTGAACCTGCCACCATGACTGTACATCTCTATACAGATAAGTGCCTGTGAGTGCCCTAATGTAGGGAGTGACAAATGTGTGTGATAGAAGGTGGGGGTTAACAATTAGTGGTTTTGATAGGCCTGCCTGAGAAGATGTGTTTTCAGGACACTCTTAAAACTGAGAAGGCTGGGATTGTGCCTGATGGTACGTGGTAGGATGTTCCAGAGAATGGGTGCAGCACGTGCAAAATCTTGAAGACGGGCATGGGAGGTTCGGATGATTGTAGTCTGTAGTTTGATGTCCATAGCTGAGCGGAGAGAGCGGGCAGGGTGGTAGACAGAGATGAGGGAGGAGAGTATGGGGGTGCAGCACTGTGGAGAGCTTTATGAGTGAGAGTGATTAGTTTATGCTATATTCTGTACTGGATGGGCAACCAGTGCAGTGACTTACACAGGGTAGAGGCATCAGTATAGCGGCTGGAGAGAAAGACGAGCCTGGCTGCTGCATTCAGGACAGATTGGAGAGGGGAGAGTTTACAGAGAGGGAGCCCGATAAGCAAGGAGTTACAGTAGTCAAGACGAGAGTGAATAAGAGCAACAATGAGAGTTTGAGTTGTTTCCACAGTGAGAAAAGGACGGATTCTGGAGATGTTCTTGAGGTGCAAGTGACAGGAGCAGGCAAGGGATTGGATATATGGGGTTGAAGGTCAGATCAGAGTCTAGAATAACCCAAGACATGGGGCCCCTGCTGCCTAGGTGTTATGGTGGTGCCACACATGAGAGAGAAATAGCAGAGGGGGGGTTGGTTAGTAGTTGGGGGAAAAACAAGAAGTTGGGTTTTTGGTGAGGTTTAGTTGGAGATAGAGAGAGGACATGATGTCAGAGACAGCGGACAGACAGTCACTGGTGTTTTGATATGGCACCACTTTGCCAAATGTTGGCTTGATCATTGACTCTAATAGAACAACCATGGAGAAAGCATGAGTAGACAGGAGACAGAGTGATATTACACCACTTTGTCCCGTTGGCTTGACTATTGATTTGGATAAGAAAACTATGGGGAAAACATAAGCAGGTAGGAGGAAGAGTGATATGACACTATTTTGTCACGTTTTGGCTCATCATTGTGTCCATTAGGACCACCATGTAGAAAGCATGACCAGACAGGTGACAGAGTGATGACACCACTTTTCCTCATGTTGGCTTGGTCATTGACTGTGACAGGACAACCATAGGGAAAGCATGGGCAGATAAGGGACAGAGTGACATGTACCTTTCCTGATGGCACAGCTATCACATTATGGTGTTGAGGTTTAGATAAGTCAAGCCACTGCCAGTGGGACATATATATGAAAAAAGCATATCCACGATACAAAGTCATTGTCTCTTCCGAGAAATCCTTTAAAAAGAATGATTCTAGAACAGTTGGCGCTAAGTCACCTTTTGCATATCGGATAGTTTTGTTGGACATCCTCGGAGAAATTCCTCCTAAAGATACATTATATTCTTTAAATATGGTGGTTGACTAATACTACAGAGTGAAGTACAAAAAAGTCAAAATAATCAAGAGATACCTGAGATTTCCTTCTCTAGGCATTAAAAAAGTTGGACAGCACAAACAAGGCAATGTTTATACTGTGATAACGACAATGTTTCAGTTAAAAGCCACTCTAGGGTTAAATCCCGATTACTCCGAAATCACCTTCCCTGGCAGCTTGCCCACAGTCTGTTTATCTGGAGGAGCAATATCATGCCGTCGTTTTCTGTTACGCAACGAGAAGTTAATTATGCATTCCAGCTATTAAAATGATTCATCAAAGGAAACATGGAATTGAATAATGAAAGAGCCTGTTACCAAACCTTCTTTATGCACATGGCCTCCACATAATGATGCAATTATTTTGGAAGCATTTTGCTATTCTTTAGCCTTAAAGGGGTATTCCAATTTCTGACATTTGTGGTAAATCAACAGAATATCTTGAGAACAGGGCTTCCTCATCCCTGAATTTGCTTGTGCCACACAAAACACTGAGGCAGCCAAGCATCTGCAGCTCTTTTTGTTCATTTCAATGGGAGTTCTGAGTTCAGCTGAGTAAGCTATTCTGGTGAACAGAACCTGTTCTTCCTAGTAAGAAGCAAGTTCAGGCTGGGGACAAGCTGACTGAAGGTTTTCTCAATGGGATCGTTGATATAAAGTCCCAAAAAATGTCTTCTCCTCTGATGATGACTTTATCCAGCATATCTCCCTTAGGTGCTTTAATTTTGTAAGCTATCCTCTTGCGAGTTGTAGACATTAGGATTTCTATATATTTCAATTGACAAACTGGTTAAAATGGATTTCCTGGTATTAAAACTAAGCATCTCCATTTTTATAAATTTTCTTAGTAATTTTCCCAAAGAATTGTAGTTAGAAGCAAACAATAGTGGTTCCTTTACTATGTAAATGTGTTCCAGTTGTATCACGTTCGAACAAAAATGGAAAGGTATTAGTTCTAAAATCCCCAAAAATGTCAACTTAAATAAGAAAAAAACAAAACAATATGCAGAAATAACATATTATTTTAGACTGCACGTGCAAGAAAACAAGACAGGATTACTATTTCCTTACCTGCCCTACAGAAATAATGGTTCATAGCAGATGCTGAAAGGTCTAAATGATCCACTTTACACTGTGTTATATGTGTTGTGCTGTTTCTTCTATGCACCTACATAAATGTCTATAGGCTGGGAGCCCTAACTCTGAGACCCACAACTATGGAGGGAATAGAATTCCCTGAGCCCTGTTCTGCAAGCCAAGGTGACTGGTTGTGGCTCCATAATAAAGGAAATTAAATCAAGAGATCCATGTGAGTGACTCTTTTAAATAAAATCTAATGGTAAAATTGTCTCTCTTGAATATTATGTGGATACTACAAATGACGTGGGTACTGCATGGTTGCATAACCTTGCTACTCTATTCAGTTTTATGTGGGATGCAATTATAAGGAAAACTATCTAAAATTTTATGGCTGTGGAGGTGGTTTGGTGTGAAAGGGGTTCTACTTTGCTTATGGTCCAGCGTCCCATTTTCTATAAAATTGTCCTTGTGCATCCATAATCTGTATGTTTTATCCATTAGTCCTGCATGTCCAGTTCTCTAGATTTGATAGATAGATGTAAGTTACATGATTGACTTCATCAGTATTTTCCTACTTTGGCTAGAGGATTGCTTCAAGACAAAGGCTTTGTAAATTTTATAAGCTTTTTCAGCTAGAAACATGACATAAGCTCCTGTATTCATTGTTATGCAATAACAAAAAGCCAACTGAAGTGTGATGTCTGTAACATTTGTACTGAGTCATATTACTTCTTGCCAGGGTTACATGACTTGCTGGCATGTGCTAACAAAGCAATATATTTGTGGATGTGCATTTGCAGTGTTGTTGATCTGTATGAGTTCAACCTTTTAGATTACAGAAGTTTATTTGTCTGTAAATTTATAGTGTAGATCTTTTTCCAAATTGCTAACATTTCGTAAGCCAGGATGATGTAATATGGTGCTCTCATACAGAGTGATTATTCTGCTGTCCAACAATGCAGCACATCTACGTAATGAGAGATTGTCCAATCTCTGTTAGGGTTTCACATGGTGAAAATCACAGAACAAGGTATTCATATGCTAGGGTGAGAAAAATTGTGTCACTGCGTGAACAAACTGTCCTAGCCTAAAATATAACTTATTTAAATTTGTCTAAAAGAAAAAAAAACAATTGTCCTCAAATTTGTGAGGATAATCAATAAGCAATATGTTACAGTAGTGGAGCCCTTATGGATCATCACCTAAAAGAAAGTTTCACAAGTATAGTGACTCTCACAACTACAGTGTACTTTATATAATGATGCAGAGATCAGAAAAAATGTCACCCAATGAAAAGTCAACTCTCCAGAGCTCTCCATTCTTTGTAGGTAGGAAAACTTGCAAGATCGCTTGCAAGAGAAATATCAATGACTTACCATCGGAGTTTTGCCATGGATATGTGTAGATTTGTAGTCTGCTCTGCCATGGAGCAAACATGGTAGAAAGACAGTACGTAGTCTCGGCACTGCCAATTAGCAATAACAATCCATGGCCAGTGTCCCCATGTAGACTACAGCTATGAATGTATTGTTACATAGTAGTAGTTTCCGTCATGTCATTAAATGTCTACCTTATGGACAGTTTATTCATCTTAAAAGGAACAGTAGTAATTATAGTGACTTTTTAGAGCAGTTGGTGGAGTTGATGGAACGTGTACGAGCTCGGAGGTATGATGAACATATAATATCTGAAGTGTTTTGAAAAGCTGTTGGTAGAGACAAGAAGGAACTTTTACGCTATGTTCACACGGAGTAATTGCGGGGCATACGCCCCGCAATTACGGTGGTGTTCGGGAGCTCGCACCGATCGCCACGTACTCCCGCGGGGCGGGGATGGGGGAGTGGTGAGCTGACCGTCACTACTCGTGGCGCGTAAGCGCGGTGAATAAATGACATGTCAATTATCTATATTATGTATGCCTGGGGAGAGGAGGCATAATCCATAGTTTTCTATGAGAACTGTGGATTACCGCAATGATTGGGGCCAATTTAAGCCGTGTGAACATAGCCTCACAGTGTCGGTGTAAACATAAACGGTTAGATAGATGTAGTTTTTTCTTTCAGTTTAGTGCATTGTCAGACTATGTTAGAGATGTGATTAGGAGACAATGGTAGTTATTACAAAGTGATACCTTATTGGAAGAAAAGACGCAACATTTACCTTTCGTATCATTTAGGAAATGTACTATTTTGAGTTATGAGTTAAATAGGAGCCGGTTAAGGTACACCAGTAGGACTTGGCTAGATAAAGCTATTCCCCAGGGAAACTATAACTATAGAATTGTTCCTTTTGTAAACTTATGGATGATAGCCCCTTTTTGAAAATGGGCGATATGGAATATAGGGAGAATCAATTTATAACTTGTAGATCTAACTTCCTGGTGTATGCTGTCTGGTGTAGCTGTGGATTATACTACATAGGGAAACAATTAGACCTCTTTTTAAGCAGATAAGGGAACATTTTTATTCCTTGAAGACAGGTAAAGGAGCACCCTGCTTTATTAGTCATATACGAGAAGTACATAATAATGATGTTACAGGTAGAGATGAGCAAATTGATTCTAACGAAGTGGAATTCGTTTAGAATTTCAGGAAAACTTCTGAACGAAGTCGAAGTTTGGGGACTTCGGTGAACGAATGTGCTTTTGATTGATAAAATGCTGCAAGCACATGGTTACATGGGGCAAAGAACTCTGGGAGGAAGAAGGGCATAGCCTGCATGACGTGCAGAGATGAAGCCAATTAGAGACCGGCGGGATTCTGTGACATCACCGCACTATATAAGTCCGGGCGCGACGCTGGGAGCTCACACTCCTCTCACTGTACTGATTAGGGAAGGTGCTGCCGCGACTGCTTGTAATAGCTCTTGCTGAAAAACTGATTTTTATACAGCGATTTTTGGAGGGTGTCTCAGCTTGTCTCAGAGACTGCTTCTCTTAACGTTTTAGTTCTGATTTTGTGGGGTATTGGATCTGAAGTCCAGTGTGCGTCCAGTGCAGCTGCATATACATTTTAATGCTATCTGCTCACAGCACATTGAATATCCAAGGGGGATCTAAGCCTGTTCCTGTTGTATTCATTTAAAGAAACAGCGTTTTTACAATACAATACCACTTCATTTTTGGCTGCTCAATTCTTTTGCGCAATTTACATCCATGGGTTAATTATGCGTTGTTCTGCTGCTGTGGTGACTAAAAGAAACCGTCTTTTTCACCGCCAAAAAAGTACATTTTTCCCGTAGCATAATTCACAAAGCGAAGGTTAATTACAATTTTTTTCTCTTGTTGTGTAGCGTTAAAATTCACGCCATTGTAACACGCTACAAAGCTGGTAGTTTGGTTGTTGCTCAACTTTGTTGGCCCAATTACATCCAGGGTTAATTAGCTCGTTTTGCTGGCTGTGTTATGACTAAAAATAAACCTGCATTTCACCGCCAAAAATACATTTTTCCTATAGCATAATTCAACAAGCGAAGGTTCATTACAATTGATTTCTCTGTTGTGTAACGTAAAAAACACGACCCCCACCATTGCAACATCACACGCTACAAAGCAGTAGTTTGTGGGTTGGTCAATTGTTTTGTGCGCAATTACATCCAGGGGATAATTAAGCGTTGTTTTGCTGCTGTGGTGACTAAAAAAAACCCGTCTTTCACTGCCAAAAAAATACATTTTTCCTGTAGCATAATTCACAAGCGAGATTAATTACAATTTTATCGTCTGTTGTGTAGCGTAAAAAACACGCCATTGAAACACTTCTACTAAGCTGTAGTTAGTGTGATTGCTCAATGTTGCCGCAATTTACATCAGGGGTTAATAAGCGTTGTTCTGCTGCTGTGAGTGACTAAAAGAAACCGTTTTTTCACACGCCCAAAAAAAAAAAAAATAACATTTTTTCCTGTAGCATAATTCACATTGAAGTTAATTACAATTTTTTACTCTTGTTGGTGTACGTAAAAAACAAGAACATTGTAACACGCTACAACGACTAGTAGTTTGTGGTTGCTCAATTGGTTTGGGCGCAATTAAACCGGGGGGTTAATTAAGTATTTTTCTGCCCCTTGTACTCAGTAAAAAAAAATTTCTTTTTCACCCCGCCAAGAAAAAATTTTGTAGCAAAATTTTCTTTATCAAAGGAAAAATTAACCCTGTTTGTGTTTTTATTTTCGGGTAAAAATACAAGATTTTTAAAAGGGGGGGTCACATACAAGAAAAATTTTTCTGCCCTTTTGTGGAGCCCCAATTTAAATCCAAGGGTTTTCCCCAAAGTTTGTTTCGGGGTTTTCTTTTTGGAGTCAAATCCCGGGGTGGGGTATTTATCAAAATAAGATATTTTTAAATAAAACGTGTCGTACATTTTGAAAAAAAATTTATGTCAAAAAAGAAAAGGGGAAAAGGACCTTCACCTGCGAAAGGGGAAAGAGGAAAAAAAACATTCCAGCCGGGTCGCAGCCAGAAAGGGGGGACGTGCAGCGGGGGTACTCGGTGGGGCCACAAATCCGCTGTATCTAGGGTTTCCGTTTTTTTTTCCCGAACCCAAGGGTTTTCTTGATTGGTTGACTAGGTCATCCCCCTTCCCCCCCAGTTGACTTTTTGGAAAACCCCCACCCAAAATGGTGGGGTGGGTTTTCAGAACAACCCTTTTTTGCCACCCCCGGGGGGGAGCGGGTCAGCGGGCCCTCCCCCAGGGTCCTAAACCCCCCTTTTCCCCACCCGGGTTTTTCCCTCACCAAAGAGATTCTAGGGTGGTCTGGGCTCAGCCCCCACTATATGCAGGATGAAAAATTTTGAGGGGGGGGAGCCCGCGGGCTTTTTGGCACGAAGAAAGGGGGGCCCCAAACCCTTGCTTCTTGCAGAAGGCAGCAAAATATAGATTTTGGGGGAGGGGCCCACAGGGGAGGTCAGGGGTTGTGGGGGGTCAGCCCTCTGAAAACCCAAAGGGCCGGTGATGGGACAGCTTTGACAAAGAAACCCCAAATAAAATGATGATGTAGCCGACCGAAATTTGGGAGCCGGGTGAGGCGGGGCCTTCATATCTTTGGGGAGAAAGGGGCGCCGTTTTGGGGTTTCAGGCAGGGGCCCGGTAGCCAGCAAGTGGATTTTTTGGGGCCCGTTGATTTCAGCAGGATACCCAGCTTGTGGGGTTTGGGGGACCCAAGGGGGCCAAAATTTTTAAAATCCCCGCTTCGCAGGTCCAAGAAAGTAGCGGCACGGGGGCTCACGAGGGGGGGCGGCGGGTATAGTTACTCGTGCAGAGCTTTGGGGGTTTTAAAATCCGATACTCGGCCGGGGGGGGCAGTTCTTTCCCAAGAAACCGGAGGACCGAATAGGGGTAAAAGTAGAATCTGTAGGAGAAAGTAAAAGGGGCGGGGCCCAGGAGCAAATTTTTGGAACCAGGCCCTGGGGTTAACCCCTGCAGCGTCACCACCCCCGGTGGCCTGGGAGAAAAGGGCTCAGATGTGGGGTCCTTTCCTGCCCCCGCGAAACGCAGCGCATTTCCCCCGGGGGCCGATGCCATTCACCGTCAAGGCCCCACCCCTTCAGGGGGGGATGTTTCTTTTGACAACATCCCCCCGGTCCGATTCCCCTGTCCTACTGCAGAGTCGTTCGGAGGCGATTGCAAAAGACAAAGTATGGTCAACCCCACCCTAAGGTCGATCTCCCGGCCTGCCAAGTTGTTGGTGCTCAGCCCCTCCCTTTCCCAAAGGGGGACTTGTACAGTTCAAGAAACTAATGGCTTGTCCAACCCGAGATGGAGATTCCAAGCCGTAATTTTTTTCCAAAAAGGCAGTACCAGACTTCATAAATTGTGAACAAAAGGGGGGCCCCGCCCTTGAGCTTATGGGTTTGTTCCAAGGGTGCACGGCGCGGGGGATGTTGGGTGTACTACGGTCGGGAAGTAATGTCCTTTGGGCCCCACTGGGGTGAAGTGCTTCCGGCCCGGACACCAAAACTTGGACGGAACGCCGCTTTTCCCTTGTCAAACTGGGCTCCTGCGCCAATGTCCGCCACCTTCCCCCTCCACCCCACCCCATTCAGCCTCCAAAAAGTACTGCTCCATATACCCTGTGTGGGCAAGGGGTTTTGTCACGCAATTCTACCCTGGCTTGCCTCGGGAACGATGTCACACAGGTGAGGAATGCTCCGGTCTGCAGAAAGAAACGATGTGTGGCTTCTCCCGGGAAACTGCAAACGGAACCATGGGGACGGCAATGGGGGAAATGGTGTCCGGCTGCAGGAAAGGGAGGTCCATGCGGGCCCTGCTGGCGCACGTGTTTCAATTGGGTTTTTGAAAAAGATTCCTGAAATCTTCCACCGTCTTCAGAAATTTTTGAAAAAGGCCAGGAAAGGCATGCACTTTATCCCTTTACAAAGCCAGGGAACACCCTCCCCGAGTTGCGCGCAGAAAGGCCTCCCCCAAACACACTTGATATGGAGTTTCCCCCCCGTTGGAATTCCCCCCTGCCATGTTGGGGCCGACTGTAGGGGAAAAGAGAAAGGCCATTAACGATTTTTTGAGATCCCAGGCGGAAGGAACCTCCCTGTGTAACTTTTAAAGTCAGCCAGTGGGAGCTCAGCGTGACACCCGGTTTTTAGGCCCTTTGAAGGGCCATTTTTTTTCAGTTGCAGGGGCTACGGGATGAAAAACGTCATTCCATGCTTCATGTCTGGAACAGAGCTGAAAAAAACTGTTGGGCTTGGGGTGGAGACGTGGGGTAATCTCGCGGCCACAGAGTCCTGGGGGTGAAAAGGGGGGATGAGGGGGAGGAATTAGCGAAGCATTTTTTGGTGAAATGGTGGATTTTTTTACCCAGGTGACAAGAAGGAGGAGCAGGGCAGTGGAGGAGGGAGTTTGGGGTGGGAGAGTGGCAGATAGCGCAGCACCCTGGGGCAGTTATTTTTGGGGGGGGGAGGCAGGGAGCCCCCGGGTACTTGGCGATTGCCCCCAGCATGTTATTGCCCGGCTGTGACGCCGAATGTCAGATCCGGCGAGGGTGATTCTGCTCTCCACCCCATTGGGACCCCCACTACCGGTCCAAAAAAGGGAGCCTTTTTTTCCCGTATTTAGAGGGAGGGGCAAAATAAAAAAAATATGGGAAATCCTCCGTAGTCGTTGGCTGCGCCATGGCGGATCGTCCCCCTAGACGGGTTTAAAGGGGGTTTTTTCGGGCTCCTTATATGCTGGGTGTGGGGGGGGGGGGGGGTAGGACGACCACCCATCGCCAAAACCCAAGTCGGAGTCATGTGAGCAGCTTCCTTCCTGCTAGTGGGAGGGGAGTCGCCAGCAGCAGCAGGACTTGGAGCGACCCCGAACCCAAAGGGGGGGCCCTTTGGCAGCACCTGCCACCCAGTTTTGAGACCCCTGGGGCTTTGGGCAGCCAAACTGGATGTGTGGCCGCAACTTGGAGTTTGCGTGGAGAAGCTGTCCTGCCCCGGGCCGTAGTGTGGATCAAGGGGGTGTTTTGGGGCGGGGCCATCGTTACCCCCCAAAGGAGAACCCTTGCCCCGGGGGAAAAGTGGAAAGACTTTACTTTTGTCAAGATTAAAAAGGCGTGGGGTGGCAAGGATTTCCACACACCAATGCCCTTTGGGTCAATACATCGGGCCCGGGGCCCTCACCCAAAAGTGAGAAATGGTTTTTGAAACACCTGCTCGCCATTATTCTGAGCCAACCCCCCACCTTGCCAACATTGTGACAGTTTTCCATTCCACCAAACCCTCTTTTCCGGGAGGTATGCCCCCCACCCCCAATCTTTCATGTGCCATCTTGACCCTCATACTGCTGTGCTTTGGGGGGGCCTGACTCACATGTGTCATTGTGCCACTCTTGACCTCATGTGTTTCCCCTGCTGCCGATCACCTCCACTCCTCTTGTCATTGTGCCACTCTGTGGCCTATACTGTTTTGCCACCACAGAATTGTCATTGTGCCACTGTCTGACCTCATGCTGCTTTCCACCGTCACCTCCACTCTCTGTCATTGTGCCACTTTTGTGGCCTTACTCGTTTTGCACCTCCAGAATGTGCATTGTGCCATGCTGACCTCATACTGCTGCTGTCGTCAACTCCACACTGTGTCATTGTGCCACTCTGGGGGTCTACCCCTGTTTTTGCCCCCTTTCCAGAATGTCATTGTGCACCCTCTGACCTCATCTGCTGTGGCTCCCGCCGTCACCTCCACACTCTTTTCATGATGTTGCCACCTGGCTCTCAGCTTGTTTTTTTCCAGCTGTCGCTGCCATGACTTTATCAGGTACATTCCCCTTCAGTTTTTAGTCAGTTTTGCCCTCTTAAGTGCCCAGGGAATTTTATAGTGAAGCGATTCTATTAGCGGCGGCAGTCATGTGCGTGTCTACTAAAACACAAAAATTGTATGAAGACCAAACCAAGCTCCCTCTGCATATTAAGCTTTGCACAAACGTTTTTAACAGCACCCTGCAGGCTCTATGCAGCCTGGAAATAGCTGTTTTTTAACGTGATTTTTGACGGGAAATTCGGCGAAGTGAGCGAACCTTATTTTTAAGAAATTCGCTAGTTACAGGGGTGCGCTTTGCTGGGTTATAGCCAATTTTCTCTCCTAATAATGGGATGGATTGGCATACTCGATTACTGGTGTAAAGCTGAGTGGATCGTAAAAAAACAAAGAGTTTGGGAGATTAAGCTTGATTGATCGGAATGATCTATCTTCTTTCCTGTAATGTAATTCATTTTTTAATGTGTGATTTTAGGTTTGTTTTCTATAATAAGTTAATGTAATACATTGTGATTGTATGAGGACATATGACCTATAGACTGGGAAATTTAAGGGCGTACTGACTCAATTTCCCATGAGGCCTAGAGAATTTCCCCATGAGGTGCGCGAAACGGCCATCGCCTTGTTAGTGAGGACGTATCTTGTGTTTGTCCCTCTGGAGCAACAAGTTGCTGCAATAAATGAAGACTTTTATGACCTAGTGAGTGCCGTGGATATTATTCTTCCTTCCAATGTTGCTCTGCCATGGATCTATATGAGTATTAGTTCCATGGGGCTTTTTCTGTCCTACCTATGTGTGTGGAGCATAAATTGACAGGCAGCTAAACTCTTTCCCAGCAACACATTGGCAAGGAGCGATGTCAGATTTAAACTTTTATTGCAAAGGATAGTGTAAAACAGGGGAACATAAAAACATATACTTATTGTTGTATAACAGCATGCAAACACAAAATTTACACAAGACAATGCAGGCATTTATACATGTGCAAAAGGTACAGTACAGGATGAGAAGTGTGCAGACACATGTACATGGAGGGTGCTGGGCTGCAAAAGGCCTAAAGGTTTTAACTATATTATATAAACAACAGCATGTGAAAGGAAAAATATGCATAACTGTGCAATTTGAGCCAAGTGGTGCTATTGACGTACTAGCAATGCTGTTTGGTCTGATGGGGGAGGTTTACATGCTTCTGGTTAAAATAT
>JAODAL010045947.1:0-31432 GCA_025379985.1 Phyllomedusa bahiana | reverse complement strand
AAAATTCCCCTCTTGTCTTTAGAGTGGATTTTACATTGAACAGCATTTTACAATTCCTTTCACATAGGCTATGTAGAGTTATGTGCAAAATAATAGCAGTCTAACATTAGTAATGTGTTTAATTATGGTTTTTGGCCATAAACAGTACATTATGGTAAAAACATTAAAGGGTGGTGAGCAAATAATGAGAAACCCAAACGAATCACAGTATCCCCATGCACATGTTTAATTTGGGGGGGGAAAATTTCTTTTTAAGAAAGGGGGCTGTTCAAAAATTGCGTGTGGATTCAAGAGTGGGTATTCTTTGGGGAAGAAAAACGGGTGTAATTGTCTTTTTTTAAATAAAGGAGGGGAGCTAATTTTGCACCTGTGGTTTTACCCCTTCTCAGAAAGATGGGCATTGACTTTGTACCAAAGGAGAAAAAATTTGTCAAGAGTTGATTGGGAGGGCAAAAACTATCAAGAAGTGCGAATTTTTTGGTGCTGCTAAAAAAGATCCCCAAGGCTTTAAAAGGGTTTTAAAACCAGAATTAATGTGGAAGGGGAAATTTGACTTGTGACTAGATAAATTAAATAAAAGAAAGAAAGAAGCCTCCAATGATGAACTCCAGAGGAATCAAAGATGATTTTCAGCATCTGTAATACTGCAACAAGCCAAAAGGCGCCAACATAAAACCAAACTTTTTAATAGAAACTCTCATAAAAGACCATTGCGGAAAATCCTCCATGTCCTCAAAAGATTACAGTTAGCCAAAAAGCACACTGACTAAAGAGAAGCGGACCTGTTCTATGACAGTGAGAGAAGGTTGTTTTTATTGGTCAAGGCCAGACAGTTTGTCAGAGCCCCATAAACCCCTGAAGCCACGTTGCTGTGAAAAAAATTTTAAAAATGAGGGGGAAAACAGAATGGTTTTGGGGTTTCTCATACTAGGAGTTGGGCCCATTTATCACTATGGGCACTATGGCCAGTCTGAAATTTTAAAAAATACGGGGGGGGTTTTGTTGCCTTACTGAATAAGTTGACCTTGAAATGGATGTTTCAACAGGACAATGACCCCAAACACAACAGCAAGTGAGCAACATCCTGGTTCAATGCCAACAACACTGATGTTATGAATTGACCAGTGAATCCCCAGACCTGAATCCCATTGAGAACTTGTGGAGTGACATTAAAAATACAGTTTTTGATACAAAACCTAAAACTGCATGTAAACTGTGGAATGCAGAACAGTCTGCCGGGGCGGGAAGACCTGTTCTCAGGTGTCAGACGGCAGTTGTCTCCAGGCCACAAAGATGGAAAGCAGTTCTCAGAAATAAAAGGTTACACAACGAAAGATAAGTTCAGTGATTACAGAAAAGTGAAATCTGGGAACAAATTTCAGTTTATACTATAAATATTCCAGTTGGATGATGACAAAGCAAACGCTCCTCCTTTGTCCAACAGCCAATTATTATATTTTCTTCATTTTTAGTTTATAATTTGATATTTTGATCATGTTTTCAGGTGGATGTGAATGTGCAAAACTCCCAGGGCCTTTGTGTTTATGGAAATCAATGTTATTACGAGGATTGAGCTTTTTCCATAGAAGATCGGTTGTGCCTGTGCTTAGATACAATGAAGTGGGACAGCACTTGCAGAAGAAATGTGACCGCCTTTTTGAGTGAAGACGAGTCTAGGAGGTCAAACCTCCCAGATCCTCCTTCTGGGAATAAGCTATAGATGTTGGAGCCCTGGAAAACCCCTTCAAAAGTTAGCTATATTCAAAAGCAAAGTCAGCAGAACTCAAAAATGTTAGCAAAACGACCAACTCTGTGGGTATTGGGGGTGTTCTCACTCATCCCGGATAGATGAATGCACAGAAGAGTAGGGTAAAACATGTTTTATTTCATGATGATGTGTCTAGATGTAGCTTGTAACATTCTTTCCACGGAGAATACATTCAGCCATTGAGCTTTTTCTCATGAGTTAGGAACATGTGGCTATTATTTTGCACATAACTGTATATACTTGCACAACTTGATTATGGTCCCTCCGAGAAGTTTTCTCAACATCAACTCTAATTCTTCTTCATCCTTGCTCTTTGCTCATATCCAAGATTCCTCAGCTTTGTTCCTCCATTTCCAGAACATATTATATTTATTTTTTTAATGAATTGTTGCATTGAGAAGAATTGCATGAGACCGCACTGATATTTTGTAAAATGGTAAGATTATGCCCAACTCAGGGCTTCTCGAACATTGTCAACATAGCTGTCACCAGCCAAATTATGGTGGTCACAGGGGCTCACTAATGATCACAGTCAATGACTAAATGAAAAATGCATCTCCGTTTCTCTTTTATTTTATTTCTGAACCCAGTATAACCTACATATAAGAACAAAATGGTCCACCGGTGTTGTTTAGTAAGACATTGAGCAGACAGAGAAAAGACCGGGCAACATATAATCAATTCTGTCAAAACTGCCTACCCAACCGCGCCTCATCAACAACCAGTGGATGCCTCACAGTTTGTGAAGTATTGCTCTAATCCAAGCCTTTTCTGTCTTGTTATAGAACCCTGAGACAAGATATTGAATGGAAAAAAAAAAATTCTATGTGGAGTCTCCAAAAATTGAGCAGAACTATATTAAAATGTTACACTCTTGATAGCTTTTGAGACTGGATCTTGACATGTTTCCAGTTGAGCTATTTTTGACATTGTTCACATGGGCCCATTGCCATCACTATCTTTTTTGACAAGATATTCTAAATTCCCTACTATATGTGATATGCTTAACAATACTCCATGTCTGATATAAGGAAGAAGGCAGATCGTCTCCATGCCGCCGGACACGGATCGGACATGAGAGTCAGGATGAGGACACAAATATATCAACCAAAACACACAGGTTTTTGTTTCCAAACGGAAACATATATAACAGAAAGAATTTATTGGTTTTTAGAACACAAACCACTTCTTGACGTTTATCATTGATAATTTACTGCTCTGAAAATCTTTTCTACAGGAAAGAAAATATTCATAATAATACATCATGACGCATCGTTCCCAAGCAATGTAGTCTTCGTAGGCACATTGGTGAATACTGAGCAGTTCTGCAGCCATCTGAGCAGTGTGTAGAATGAGAAGACCTGGAAGATGAAGCACATTGGTAGACTATTATAATAAACAGACAAAATAACATAGGATGGAAAAGTTAAAAATTACGATTTGTTTATGTAAAAAACTACATTCCTTACAATTTAGAATCAATACAGATATCTTGTTTTCAAGTCCTACAGGACGTCCGACACTGAAGATGTTGGACAATGCATTTTTGATAAAAGGTCCTTGATGATAAACTGATCACAGTGTGGGATGTTGCTTAAAACTTTATTCCCATCATAATGAATGCCTCTCTGTAGCTGGCATTCATAACATATTCCTATTACAAATTATGCCCCATTAACTTTATAAATATGTATATTCTCCTGCCAGCTTGGTCTTGAGTATCCATGGATTCCAACCATCACTGTGTTTTTTTCCATGGTGGCCAGGAAATCAGGGTCACTCTGCCGTATGTTGCAGCCAGGATCTCAATGATGCACATACTATCACATACATTCCTGATCCTGGCTCCAGCCACAGCAACCTGCTCTATCAAAATCACAGAGGACTGCTCCAGGGCATGCACAGAAGCCCTGGAGCAGTTCTCTACATCCCCACCTTTTTAGGTTGTACTTCTTTCTGTGTTGTCACTTCGGGACAGTTCTCTGCCTCTCCTCCAATACAACAGTGCGCTATGAGGATTATGTGCTTCCCCATTAGTGCCCATTACATTTATGTAGCCTGCTCAAGGTAACTATGATAAATGGGGGCATTGGGAGAGCGCACACAAGGCTAGTGGAATGCTGATGTTGGAGCAGCACCATTTACCATATGTTTGAATGAATAGATGCCACATTTTTCAAGGGAAAAAAGCCAGAAGAGTAGAGAAAATGGAATCATGAGACAACCTTTTTAACCTCCCACCTGCACACAGGTATTCAACTTTTCTGCAGTGCCCTTACAGGATAAAGGACGGAGTTCTTAATGAAATTCGTGGGATATCCATGTAATAAACCAATGTGTTAGGCTTCCTGAGAGTGAAGCACCTAGCAGCCACTTTCTGATCTGGCTGATACATAGGGTTCTTATATGAGGACCATCTCTAGGGTCTCAAAATTTTTTTTTTTTTTTTTCTTTTTTTGGGAGAATCAAAGCCACAGACATCTATTCACAAAGCCTAGTAATGCTTGAAAAAAGTAGTTTCATTTTGTACAGCTAAACTGCAATACCTGACCACGTCAAAAAATAGGTGGGCAGCATTGTTGATAAAAGAAGACCCTGCTTTTAAATATCAGAGGGGTTCTCCAAGGCTTAAAGATTGGCGACCTTTACTTAGGTTATGTAGTGACAGTATGTCAAGAGTGACAAGAGGCCTGGAGTAAGGCTCAAAGGTAAGCCAAACCCTAAAGTTATATATCCACAGACACAGTCCTTTTTAATCAAATTCATTTATATAAAATCTTCAAAACTTGTAGACAGTGTCCAAACATTTCAGGACATATACAGCCTAGCACCTCAATGGTGACATTTCGGAAGGAAACCCCTCCCTCCTCAGACCGGCGTCATAGGGCTGTTAGCTCCTCATGAACTTCAGGAGGAGCTAACAGCCCTATGACGCCAGTCTGAGGAAGGAGGGATTTCCCTCGGAAACGTTACCGTCGAGGCGCTAGGCTGTCTCCTAGGCTGCTTTCACCAACCAGCTCTGCATGAAAGTAACATCTTGAAACTATGTAAGAATTTTCCGTATTATTCATTCCACCTATGGCTACAGTTGCATTGACTGTGTTGAATACATCACAGGTTTTAAGTGATTGATGAACATAGAATTAAACAGATATATATGTCCTGTAATGTTTGGACTCTGTCTATAAATTTTGAAGAGTTCATATAAGCTAATTTGAATATAAAGGACTGTGTATGTCGATATATAGCTTTTCTGTTTGGGGAATGGGAGAAAATCCCAAAATCCGTCCTTGTACTGTGATGTGAGATTAAAGAAAAAAGTGTGAGGTCCGTTTAGCTACAAAAAAAAAAAAAAAGTCAAACCCTAAAAACACCATAAACCCTAATTTAGGATTAATTTTACGGCTGTGATAGAGTTGTGATAGGGTAAGAGATAAGGTTAGAAAAAAAAGGGTTTGGGATGTCCCTGGCCTAGATTTTCAGCGAGTTAGATCTAACTGAACAAAACACTACTTGAGCAACAATAGCCATCCATTTAAAGTGAAGTGACAATTTGGATTTAGCCATTAGTAACATATTTATACATACAGTTTAAGAAGTATAGAGAGTTTCTGCAAAGGGCAACTCCCCTCTGGAGGACTGAGGGCGCACATGTATAGCTGTACAGCATTTGCCTTTTAACTTGTAAAGGTGCCAAGTACAATCAGATTTTTTCCTGCAGCTTCCCTGGTGAGAACAACTGATCACTAGTCAGTACTTGTTTAGAAAGGCTGCCGTCTCAATGGGTCAATCCTGTTGAATTGTTTGATGTCTTGTTGCTGCCTGGAAACCATAGTCAAGTAGCTATTGGCGTATCTATCCTGCTTATTATGTGTTTCTTTAGAATACATTGTGTGGATAATGGAGTCATTCTGTGAATGGTATGTGGGTGTGATTGGCTCATTAATACCAAACATTCTTATTATTCCCTTATCATACCCAACAAAATGACCCACTATGATGAGAAATCTGTTATTCTGTATCTATTGTTTAGTAGTTTTAGTGCATAATGGTTTCTGTCTGTATATAATTTGTGGGTTCGATTGACTCATTAACCCTCTTATACTCCCTCTAGTCCTTATTATGACACTAGTACTCAAGTAGCAGCCTCATCAAAAGTGAATACCGTACCTCTTTGGATAGATATGTGTTAATGAGCAATAATCCACACTATGTCCTGCAGGTCAATGCTGATTGGTAGGAGACAAGTGTTGTCATCAGGACTAGAGCTCACACGAGGCATTTTGATGCTTCAACAAAAAGGAGTTCTCAGGACAGTTACTCATATACCCTATTACTTAATTTTTTTTTTTTTTTTTTTTTTTTAAAACATTCACTAACACTAAATTTTATTAATTGGATTTATCCAGTCTAAAACCTAGATGATATACAGTTCATTTAAGAGTAAATAGAAAACGTTAAAAGGTGATAAATATAAGTACTAACTGGATTATTCTTAAACATTAAGCAGAAATGTATTGATTTTATTTTCTACTGAAGCTTGTGTTTCCAAATAACTAAATTTATTTTGCCCATTTGAAAATTAATCAATTCATACAACACACAAGAATCTTTTTGCCTAAGATTTTTTTTTTTTTTTTTTATAAATTTAATAACAGTATATCTAAAGTCTGTAATCCTCAGCATAAATTCTGGAAGACCCACACTTGGATGGTCACCTGCTCCCTTACTTCTTAAAAACACACAAATCCAAGTAAAAAATGTTTAACAGCTTCACATTTTGCGTCATGACACATCCGTCATACATACTGAGGTCCACATGACCTGACCCTCACAGACTCAACATGTCTTTCACACATTTAACATGTCCCTAAAAACATTCTTCTCAATACCCACACATACAACTTGACCCTTATAAAGTCAATATGTCCTTCACATACTCAATTTGTCTCTTAAACATTCTTCTCAATACTCACAGACATGACCTGACCTCAGAGTCAACGTGTCACTCACACATTTGACATGTCCCTAAAAACATTCTTCTCAATACTCACACACATGACCTGACCCTTATAGAGTCAACATGTCCCTCACACATTTGACATGTCCCTTAAACATTCTTCTCAATACTCATACACATGACTTGACCTTCATAGAGTCAATATGTCCCCCACACACATGATTTGTCTCCTAAACACTCTTTTCAAACCTCCCATACACAGACTTGAAAAACTACAAGAATATAGTCAATAGTCCTCCCCCACACATACCTAAACACTCTTTTCAAACCTCACATACACAGAGCTTGCCCCAAAAACATACAAGAAAATATATCAGGCACAAAGGACACTCCCCCACACATACCAGACATCCTTCACACAGACACACAGCTGTCTCACACTCAAGACCCCCCCCCCACAAACAACCAATTTACCTCTCAAAACAACCCATCCCTCACACCCACACATTGAGTCCTTCACACACAAACAACATGTCCATAAAACACACGACAGGAAATTTGAACAATGTCACGTTTTCAATTTCAAGCAGATAAAAAAGTACTAAAATCACAATCTAAATAATCCCAGTCATAACTTTGTCCTCCTTCTTGACTTATGAATCGCCAATTTTTCTAGGCTTAGACTGCTAACTTACTTACAGAGTGGTGACATATTAAGGTCTCTGGATGAAGACTTATCAAGGACTAAATTCTTTAATTTCCTCCATACTACTTGCAATTGTTTGCTAGCTTTGTTATTAAGGTCGATATGTTCTTGAGGAAAAGCTTTAATACACTTAATAGATTGTAAGCTCATGCGAGCAGGGCCCTCACACTTCGTGTCTCATTTGTCAGTAGCTTTTTTATAATGTAATGTCTGGTTTGTCTGTGCTTATACCCTCTACATTGTAAAGTGCTGCGGAATTTGTTGGCGCTATATAAAGATTATTATATTATTATATTATTACTACTTCTCAATGTGGCAGGATGCATGGTCATGAAAAGTTATTCTCACTCTCCCACTGACTGCTGAGGTTATGACTACAATGCCTCTTTTACCCTTTAAATTCTTCCCATTTTATTTAACTTGAAACAAATTTTCGTGTGGCTGGCTGAGAACAACCAACATCTTCTGACACACTCTAGGTTGGATTTCCATCTTGAAGGAGTTTTATATATCTGTCTAGTTTAAGTTGTTTTTGAAGTCAATCAACAAAGTTCAAGGTCTTTTAGCTGCAGTATTTTCCTTTTTCCTGCAGACTAAATTTTCATTTTAGACTTGTGCTGGTATAAATCCCAATTACAAGGTGATTCCATATTGTTTTCTTTTAGTCGAGAAACATCTGCCATAAATGAGTATAATTTGCGTTTATTTATGTTATGGATGTGTCATGAGGCAGAATGTTCAGCTACTAAACATTGTTTTGTGTCATATCTGTGATCTGTGTATTTAATACAAATCAAACAATATGAGGGAACACCCTCTTATTGTGGGAAATCAAGCGTCTTGCCAAGGGTGGTAGCAAATGAACTTGTCTAATACTGTATGTCCTAATATTCACTGAGCTGCAAACAATTTACTAATGTCAATTCTTAATATCATCAGAACCAGAAATTAATTCAGAATACTTTCTCAAGACATTTTAAGATTCCTTAAAATAATGTGTGTCCATTTGTCTTATCCAGTAAAGTAACGGTGAAAGATATATGCAAAAGCATAGAACACAATCTAAAAACTGCAGTATAATAAGTCTCAGTTTTAAGCCTGAGTGACTTCATGTTATGTAAGATAAGGATTATCCGTAACTAAGTTATGAGTTGGGAACATGAAGCAGATGGTTCCCTATCAATCTGTAACAATTTCATAAACTATAGCACTATTACAATCTAGAGAATTCACCCCATAAAACATTATTGGGTTTAAGTTAGCTTTTGTTGAAGTTTTCTTCTCCTCGATTTTCAGCATATATTTACATGTTGTAGACCTGTCCCAATCACTTGAATGCGTTTGCAGAAACTGATGCGCAAACTGTAGCAGCAACCCTGCCCAGATGTATGGATCAGATTTATGCAACAAATCTGCCTCATGTAAACATACCCCAAGGGTCTATGATTATAAGCAGAGGTCATCCCAAATCTCCAACCACTGAGTTGCTTTTCTCCCATATTAGGTAAAGTAGTCTAAAATATAGATCTAAATATTGACATTACAGCCTACATTGATTCTATGGAAGGCAAACATGGCATTATATTAGGTAATGTCTATCAGCTAAACATTAATGGGACAAGTTTCTTGTGCTAGTTTGAACCTTTCTGCCCATGGAAGGACTACCTAGTATTTCTCAAAAATTCGTTTCGCCGAGTTTGCAGAATTTTCTGACAAAATTTGTTTCGACCCAAATTTATTTGTGGCGAATTGCGTTAAAAAACAGCTTTTTCCAGGCTGCAAAGAGCCTGTAGGGTGTTGTAGAACATTGTGCCATGCTCAAATATGTATAGGGAGCGTAGTTTGGTCTTCATACAATGCTGTGTTTTAGTATGACACGCACATGACAGCCGCCGCTCTTAGAATCGCTTCACTCTTCAATACTCTGGCTACTTACAGGGGCAAAACTGACTAAATAATTGACATGGGAATGCAGCCTGAAAAAGTCATGTCAGCGCCAGCTGGAAAGAACCAAGCTGGGGGCTAATGTCCTACTATAGCGCCGGCACAGTTCGCAGCACAGTAAGGGGACGTCACAGCAGGGGTCACTCCACAAGGCCAGAGCTTTCCACTGTCACCAGATGATTCCACAGAATATGACAGAACCTGTTCTGTTAAACGCTGATACATGGTGATGCCCCCGAATGAGTGGCGAGGGCGTCGGCAGTGATTTTGCGTTGAAGTCTCTGATCATTTTGCCCTTCGTCAGTATCCCCTTTCAATCTGTCAATAATCCATCAGTATTGCTAAAGCCAAAAACAAACAGGAGTTGATCCAAAACAGAGATGAGCAGTAAAAGGGATATTTGCATGTCTTCTGTGTTCTGTATCCACTCCTGCTTTTGGCTACCTAATCATCAGACAATCCTGATCCTTTTCATTCCTTCTGACAGATGAAAAGAAGTGGAAAACCAAACAGCAGCATATGTAGGCCACAAAGTGGCACAATGACATAGTGTGGAGGTGGCAACATCAGTAGGAAAAAGAGTGGCACAATCACAAATTCTGGAGGTGGAAGCCACATCAGGAGTCCACAGTTACACAATGACACAGTGTGGGGGTGACAGTATCAAAACAGCACACACAGATGGGTCAGAGGGGCACATTTAGAGTGTGGAGTGATGGCAATACAGTCCAGGTAAAGATGGTTGGTGGCAGATGGAGAAACTGGCAGCAGATGTGTGGCATCAGGCGGGTGGCGGAATCAGAATAGTGGCTGAGACCGGTAGTTAGATTCCAGATTAATTTCTCAAAGTTTTGGGGGAGGTGTCATGGCTGATCTAATCTGATGCATAGGGCATTGGTGTGTGGAAATCCTGGCCGATCCATGCCTGATTCATCTTGACAAAGGTCAGTACCCTGACCAGACAGATTTTGCTGCATCTGTTCCAGGACATGAAGCAGTGGAATGACGTTATTCATCCTGTAGTCCTGGCGACTGACAAATAACGTGGTACCAACTTTTCATGCTCCCTGGCTACGCTTCCCTTTCTGCATATAGATTCTACATACACATGTTCGGCTCCTCCGGTATCTTAACAAAAAACTGCCACCCCGCTGAGTAGGTGATTTTACTGCCCACACTCCGCACTGAGTAACCTACTGCCTCATTGAGCCCCTGTGCCACTACTTTCTTGGACCTGCAAAGCGTGTTTTCTACCCCGTGGCCATTTAGCTCCCGACCTCGCACTGCTGACACCCTGCTGACTCACGGCCACACTAGTGACTTCCTGGCTGTGCCGCTGTCTGACGCGCAAGCTTCACCCTGCTCCCAAGTGCAATCGGCTACATCGGCATCGATTTGTGTTTGCCCGTCACTGCTATTCTCCTCAACGGTCTCAGTATGCAGAGCCTGACTGCTTACCACATCACTACTTTCCCGCCTACTTTAAGAAGCAGCGGATGTCTGCCCTACCTCTTTGCTGCCCAGTAGCTGCTCATTGTCCTCAAAGAGTTCGTCCTCGCTGTATAGTGGCACTGAGCCCAGACCACATAGCAGATCTCTGGCTGAGGGAACCGAACGGGACAGTGGCAGGTTGAGGACAGGTGAGGGCCGCTGACCCGCTCCCGGGCCATGCCAACTAAGGGTTGTGTCTGACGTTCCCACCAACTCTTGGCTGGGGTTGTCAGATGTCATCTGGGAGGAAGTGGACATGACCCTAGTCAACCAATCAAGGAACCCTTGGTTCTGGTCAACCACACGTCCGCTAGATGACACTGGCAGTTCTGCCTCGCCGATTCACCCCTGCGCGACGTCCCCTTACTGTGCTGCGGTACCTGTGCCCTGCTCCAGGGAAATTTGCGCCACTGCCACTCGCAGGTGAAGAGCCTGCCACCTCTCTGTCTGACATACTGTTCAATCAAAAATTTACAGACTCTGTTCAATGAAGATATCTGTAAATGATAAATACACACCCTGTATTTTACTCCAAATAAACCCACAAACAGGCTTAATAAACCCTTGGATATTAAATACCCTACAGAACTACACAGATGAAATTTAGGCGTATATGGGGTAGAGTTACACCCACCCTGGACTTTAGTGAGAATACCCCACAAACTAAAACAATATGATAATGCTGGTAAGCATTAAATGTGGCAACTGAACACTTGTGAAACTCTTTGCCCATCTTCTGATAAAAGCAAGTTTGTTTTATAAAGACTTCTATAGAGCAGCAGATACAGAACGCTGGTTAAGGTAGAGGTGTGCAACTGACACAAACTTGGGGTGGTCTTTCCCCCCCATCGCAGATAAAAGCAGTTTGTTTTATAATGAGTTCAATAGAGCAGCAGCAGCTAGAAGCTTGTGCCAGGACAGACAGTGAGAAGTGTGAGGATTTAAGATGGCGTCTGTATTTATAGGTCTGTGACGTCACAGAAACCCACTGGTCGCTGATTGGATTAATCTCTGCACATGTCATTGAGGCTGTTCCTTTTTACCTCCCAGAGTTCTCTGTCCCATGTAATGCCATCTGCTCGAGGCCATTTTACCAATCAAAAAGATGCTTCATTCCCGCGAATCATCCTAAACTTCGGCTTCGTGCAGAACCGAAGTTTTCCTGAAATTCTAAACGAATTCCACTTCGTTATAATCGATTCACTCATCTCCAGTCTGGATACATTTCTAAATGTAATAATATAACAAATTATAGTGACCAGAATTCTGGAGAAGGGTCTGGACACATTTCTAGATGTAATAATATAGCGAGTAATGGTGACTGGGATTCTGGAGAAGGGTTTGGATACATTTCTAGGGTAGCAATATACAGTGATAAGTTATAATAACTAGGATTCTGGAGAAGGGTTATTGATCCAGGGATTTATGCCGATTGCCAGATTGGAGTTGGAAAGGAATCTATTCCATAAAATGAGGTCAATTGGCTTCTATCTATTTTTTTTCCTTCCTCTGGATCATCACTATAGCACAATGGGCTGAATGGGATGGACATCTGTCTTTTTTCAGCCTTGCAAACTATGTAACTATGTAACTCTTCACTGTACTATAAAATTATTGTCTGTTTGAATGGTTTTAGGCTCTGAAATATTTGGTCAAGTGTTGATAACATCAAGATCAAAGAGATGTTCCCACCATGCACTTTGAAGGCAAATTGATAAGATATGCCATCAAAGAGTGGTAGATTCAAATCCCACATCTGGGACCAGCACCTAACTCAGGAATGGGTCTCTGAAAATCTTATTTCACAATATAGAGCCAGTTTTGCTTGGACACAATTCTGTTCTTTGTGCAGGTGAGCAGTGTGTTTGGTTGTACTTTAAACTCCCATGGAACAGAATGGAAAGTTGTGCGCAAGCGCAACCAGTTCTTCCTTCCAGGATGAGGTTTTCAGGGGCCAGTTCCTGAGATAGGTGTCGATATCAACTCTAGGACTTGCATCTGTCCCATTTTTATGATGCATGCTATCAATATGTCACTAGAGTATAGTGGGACCATCCCTTTGAGTGTCATTGAGTATTACAATGGTCCATATTAACCAGACACCTCTACCTTCAAGTGTTCAGATGGACTAAGAAAAGTCAAACTAGATTTTGTGCCTGGACCTGAAATGAACATATTATGCATAAAATACAGACGTAAAGGCTACAAAAAAACATGAAAAATACCGGAGACATCAGGAAGAGGCAAATACATTCCTACTTCTGCACTGACTAGTGCCTCCGCTCACCTCGTTATAACTCTGTGGAGCCATATACTTGGTAAAACATTTTAATTACAAATAACTGCAATCAGAAAAGTAGAGGGGGTGTAGTTGAAAGGACTTGAATTTGCACAGGTAATTTAATCGGCATTCGGGTAATATATGCCACACCTTCAATATGACTCAATGAAAATATATGACACAAGGTTACTTTCATGCTACATCAAAAGCAGGCAAGAACCCAACCCTTCATAAGCAAGACGTGTCTTCATGAGGTCTCATTAAACCACATCATAGTCGGGAAGATTTAATTAAGCCAGCAAAAATATACACATGTATATTTTAAGTAGTGACATTGGAACTTTGCCTGTCAGATTTTTTTTTTTCCTGGTTAAACTTTTGAATTATTTTACAAAGAATACATCACAGATGGAACCAGTGCAAAAGCTGAACTTTCTGTTGCCGAAATATGTAAAGTACTAAACAAAATAAGTATTACATACACTAATATACCAGGAGTAAAGCTGGATATTTTAACAAGGTATCTGGGAATAAAAAATTGTTGACCTATTCTTGGAATAGGCCATAGCTTGGTGTGGATGCTGTTCTCAGCATCCCTACCGATCAATTGATTAAAGGGAGCTACAGGGCTCCTATGAGCTCCTCATACTGTTCCGTGTTTACCAGACAGTTCTGCACTTTTAATACTTTTCAGGATTATAGAGGTTGTCCACCACATAAAAAAGGATTTTATTAGTTCTCGGGCCCCCAATAAAATTAAAAATGGTAACACTCGCCTTACTCCGGTCTCTGGTTCCAGCGGAGCATCTCTCTGGTCTCCTGATTGGTGGCTAGATTAGTAACATCCCCATTCGGATGTGGCGGCGTATCAACAGAAGACTGGAGAGACACACTGCTGGAATTGAAGACTGCATGAAAGTGGTTATCACTTTTTATTTTATTAGAAGGCACGAGACCTATTGAAAGGTTTTTTTGTTTTTTGTGAAGTGAAAAACCCCTTTAAAATTTAGTCTGATTCGAGTAAATGGGACTGAGCTGCAATACCAGACTCCATCATTACTCAAAGCATGGAGCTAAAGGCCACTTCTACAAGTTTTGGATCACATAAGTTTTAAGAATTGGACCCCATTGATCTGAATAGACCTTCAATTTCGTATTCCCAGATAATTCCTTTAGCCAGTTCCTGACCAGGCCGCTGAACCCAGTGCCCATTCCCAGTGTTTGACTGGGATGCCAAGTCCCATGGTTGAAGTTGTTTCTTGGGGTCCCAGCAGTGAAGTTAGTTCTGGGACCATACCATTTGAGTTGATTCTGAGGCGCCAGTGGAGTTAATTCTAAAGGGCCACCCTCCATGTCTTTTATATTCAACCTTTTGTTTCTTTTTCTCTGCCTTTCTGCCTCTCCCACAGATGTATATACGGTTGAAAAGCAACTCCAGGGCTGCCGTGCTCAAGGGCCCACCAGCAGTTTCCCTTGTTCCCCTATGGGTCAGTCCAAGCCTGCCCCTTTCTGACATTTTTAATGTCTGTAATTCATGTGGGTTTGAACTCTATAACATTGTTCTCACGCTTGGTTATTTTACCAATTTTTTCACTTTTTTTCGTGATAGTACTATGTACAACGTTATTTTTATATAATTTTTACATTCGTTTTTTTATTATAATAATAATAAGAGGGAAAATGGTGAAATAAATAAAAAAAAGTATTTTTAAACTTTCATATAGTTATTTTAACAGCAAAATGTGGTGCTAAATAAATTTTTTAATTGTGTCCCTTTTCTGTTAAGTTTGTTTATATACATAGTTTTAGTGGGTTGGGGGGGGGGGGTGAGGCTAAAATATGTGGTTGCCGAGCTGTGTTTTTGAAAAAAAAATAATTTTTTTTTACATTATTTTATTTTACATATTGTATCCCTTATAAGTTCAGAAAAAGACCTCAAGGGCGAGGTAGGAGGCATTTTTACATAACCTATTGCTGATTTATTAGCCTTAGTCACATGGGAATTAAAGGCCCCAAAAATTACTGCAGAGCTGATTTGGATTTGATAAGACCCAGCAGATTCTGCAGTTACCAAGCCTTGGAGACCGCAAGACCACTGGCGCTGGTAAGTGGGAGTCTGAGAGGCTTCCTGCTAAACAGTATATACAGCGCTATTTGAACATTGTATATTCAATGGTCAAGAAGGCAGGAGTGGTAATAATCTGTCCCCTCCTTCTTACTGGAAAGCCTGGCTGCTGATGACAACCAGCTCTCCACTCTCACAGCTGCACAATTAGTGTATAGCTGCAAAATTTGCACGGCCATTTTAAAACCAGTGTACAGAGTTAAATGACCACTACCCAACTGTTCAGAGAGAATGGATGGTCAGTATCTATTTAAGCTTTCCTGATCCTTCAGCTTTTATGGATTCCCTTATGGTCTTATCTGTTAAAAACAGGACAAAAATATCTATTTTATTAATCTGAATATGGCAGCAAAAGTGTTAAAGGCTTTAAATTATCCTAGATTTTTTTTTTTTTTTTAGACTAGGTCCGGATGTTTGATATTCTGGTATAATCTGATATCCCGTTTATCCTTTACTAATGATGGAATTCCTATTCTCTATGAGTCACTTGAAATTCCTTTGACAGTCATTACAATTCTAGAATTCAAGAACTATTCTAAGTACAAGCTGATGCTTACGAGTCACAGGAGGCATACAGCTTTAGTTTAAGAAGGTCCTCCCTATGATAGATGATCCTAAAGCTAAAGTAGGTATTCCAGCCACAGGAATTTTATAGCACATCCACAGAATTCTCTATAAATTTGACAGGTTGTAGAAACCCCAGACTTGGAGAATGGAGGTCCCCAGCCACATGTAGCAATAAAACAGAAAAAAAAATGCTTCTTCACAGCTTCCTCCATGACATGCTGTGGTATTATGGGGGACTTTTTAACCGTTTCCCTACAGCCATACAATATATTGGTGAGAGTTCATCTCCACATCTAAGGCAATGTTCACACGGCTTATTTTGGGATGTATTTCAGCCCAAAAATCGCGCCGTACTGCGTGAATTACGGGCTGTAATCGTCTAGTCATTACGGGTAAATCCACAGTTTTCTCAGAGAATCTGATTCCGTGTGGGGCTTTCCTTTTTGCACTTCTTATCTGATGACAGGGAATATGAAGGAGCTTTGGAGGGACTGGGGAGAAAAGTGCAGTGTATGAGGCCGTCTGCTGTATAGAGAATCTACTGGTTGTAATGTAATTATATGAGTGAACATGCAATGCTCTCTGCTTCCTCCTCCTCCTGCTCACCCCTTCCCTCTCCCCCTATGACGCTGCATGCTGAGTTTATCTTCTCTCCTGAGCAGATAAGAGGTAAGGAACTCACTTCTTGGCAAAACCCCTTTAACATTCATGATATCATAGTCAAGTTAAACTCCGCTCCCTCCATAGGAGTTTGACACCATAGGTCTTTTCTAGCCAGTGATCAGTCACACTTGCTCTTAAGTTTTGAAGGTGTCTTAATTTTTTTTGTCTTGGCAAAGTTTGCCTTTTTTGTTATTTACAATTACTCACGCTACTGAAAGTAACCCTAATAGACTTAGAAGTCCTACATGAGCAGTAAGCTGGAGCACTTAATAGATGGCGCCAGGAACTGTGCTTCTATTATTATTTCTCCTTTAATGGAAAAAGTAATAGAAATGTCATTGGTAAAATAGAAAATAATGCAGCAGTCAGACAGCCTAGTGGGAAATTTTGAGCTATATTCTGTATTAATAAACAGCCTTTTCTCTATGTCTCGAGCGATGCGCAGCGTACACTTGAAATGGAAATTTAATCTGCAAGACGTACACAAATCATAAATATATTTACAGCCTTCTGCATTAATGAAGGAAGGTTGAGTGACTTGACAATATATTTTTTGAGATATGGATGAAAATGAAACCATGTATATATCAAGTTCAGGAACCTAGTACAAAGACACCCTACAACTTCATACAATGAAGATATAGGCTCTCAGTGTGCCACTTCATGGCATTATGTTTCTGGGAAATACAAGTCACCTGACAAAGAAAGGAAACCCCGTGTAAAGCTCTTTTCCATGTTTACAATATGTAGAAAATATTACTACTTGAGTATACGAGGATGAAAGTGATGTAATTGACTTTGTAATATATTGCATATGTAAATGCTATCAAATTCTAAAAGGCCAAGCTGATCTGTTTTTATAAAGAGATAAGTAGAAGTCTGGATAGCGGGGCGGCTGTGAATATTGGGTCTTCAGACTTATTGTCCTAATAAGCGTTTGTTGGGTAAATTAGAATCCAGTGGGTTAGAAATAACAGAGTAATTGGATTAAAAACTAGATCGGATCATACCCAGAGAGTGGTGGTCAAGGACTCAAGTTATAAGTTGTGACCCTGAGGCTCAGTACTGGGTCCTCTTGTATTCAATATGTTGACATAGGGGAGGGGTTAATAGCGGTTTCTATTTTTGTAGAGGGAGTGATAAGACCATAACATCATCGCAGGTCCTTTTGAACACAATGAGCTGTGTAGAGAGTACTGAGGACATTATACACTGTGAGCTAATTGCTGAAGGACCTGGTGAATGATATGATGTTGGGAGGAAGTCTGACTCCTTTTCAGTCTCTTTGTTTCTATAAGGAGCGAAGCAACATGAAATGCTTGCCAAAGCAAACTTAAGAAGTAATGAAATGGTTTGGCATACAGTTTCAGGATATTCCAGAGCCAGGTGAAAGAAAACGAAAGCGTTGTTTCATTTGTCCAGGAAACTTAGAGAGGAAAACTGAGCGATATTGTACCACTTGTGGGGAAAATGTCTGTAAAGAACATTCTTCAGAAAAGATAATGTGAAAATTGTTTGGAAGACCAATAAAATGGAAAAGAAAAAGTTATAAGATAAAAGTAGCTGTGTGTTTTAAATATCTTTGTTTGAAATTTGGAAAAAAAAAAAATTTGGGTATTTTTGTACAAAAAAATTATAATTAAAATGCTGTGCATTATTCATAACATATTTTCAATTTTGAATTGAAACTTGAGTAAAAGTTATTATACGAGTTTCTCCATATGATTTGCTAAAAGGCCCCCATTACGTAAAAATGTAGATTTGTGACGTCACGCATTGTAGGGTTAAAAGAGGCATGGAATCGTGAGACAGGGATGTAATATTACTGCTATATAAAGCACTGTTGCAGTTGCATCTGGAATCTGCTGTTCAGTACTGGGCTCCAGTTTATAGAAAAGATGTAATGGAGCTAAAGAAAGTGCAAAGACAAGCAACCAAACTTATAAGAGGAATGGAGCATCTTGGTTATAATATTAAAATAATTAAAGTCTATATAGTCTTGAGAAAAGATGTCTATCTGGAGACATGATTAATTTATATAAGTATATAAATGGCTCCTAAAAAAAATTATTGAGAAAATCTATTTCATGTAAAACCCCTTCAAAAGACTAAATAAAAAAAAAGGATTCATTCTCTAGAGAGAAAATCCTTTTTCATCATGAGAACTATAATATGTGTAATAGCCACCTCAGGAGCTGGTCACAGCAGGAACAAGTGAGGCTTTCAAGAAAGACTTAGATAACCATTTACTATTAGATAATATTAATACTTAATTAGCTGTATAAAATATCCGGATCCAGTCTGATCAGCAATGAAATTTTCCTTTAGAGCAGATTGTTTTCTGCCTTATGGGATCCAAGTCTACATTAGTGGGGAAAACAAAGCTTAAACATTCCCTTTCCCCCCTCCCTTCATCCACATCTTTCCCCACTCTTCATTGGACTTGGATGTTTGTCTTTTTCAATTTTATTAACTATGTAACCATCAGGTCCAAATGATTAAAAGTTATCTACACCTTACACACTAAGTTTAGTTTGTTTTTATTCTTAGAACTTGTGGTATCATCATGCCTAGACCAAGAAAACTTTGAGGACCTTAGGAAGAAAATAATAGATGCCTATGAGACTTAGAAAGAGATTTGAGAAGATCACCAAACAACTGGACATTGATCATTCCATTGACTGGAATGTCATCAATATGGAGAAGATTTCTAACAACTGTAAACTTGACCAAACTATGCTGTCCTGGGAAATTCAGTCTAAAAGCAGAAGAGAAAATGTTGAAAAATCTCTAGAAAGCTTTCACCACCACCAATGGCAAAGTGCATTTATTCCATTAAAAAAGGTTGTCCATATTAGAAATGTAGATATTGCAAAGCTAAACTTGACATATAATGCAACATGATTTCACAGCAAAGAATATTATCTCAACTCTTTTAGTGCTTTTCAGTGGCTTTCGCCATGATCAGAGAGCAGACAACAGAAAAAGCCCTGATATGACAGTCATGATAAACTGTACTGCATCCATATATGAAGTGTGTAACAGGAGAAGAGCTCATTATCAATACAGAACAGCAAGACCAAGGTTTGTCCATGAATATCTCAGCAATATCCAGAACTACAGGAACAGGGTCTTCGGAACAGATGACATAATCTTATTACAAATGCGTTGGCTGAGTAGAAAATTGTTGTACCAGTAAAGCTTGATATCCACCATAAGTCATAGAAATATTATATAGTATATAAATATTATACTTTGAGGCTTCCAGAAGATGCTCAGGATAAAGTAGAACCATTTTTCAGGAAAGTAAACCTTATTAAAATGTAGCTTGTAGCATGACTATACAAATACTAGTAACGCCATCAAGAAATTGGTGAAAAACATGGATGGTTCTTGTATGGTCAAGTCAACACCAAGACGTGTTATGCCCTGTATGTGCGAGAAATCCCTCACAGCTGTATGGAAGATTATGAAAATTGTTTTAATTGATGTCAGTGATTTGAAGACAATTCTAATAATCACCTGTTGGGGGGATGTTTTTTTATTGTTTTTTTTTTTACAACTCCGGGTATTAAAGCCCAAATAGACTGCAAGAATGAAATATATATATATATATATATTTTTTTTTTTTTTTTTTTTTTTTTTTTTTTCATGGACTATGTTTCTCCAGTCAATGTTATTTCATATTCTGTTTGAAACTAGCTCAAATGTTGATATGTAGATGAATATATTAAAGTACATGAGGTATTCTAACTTTTTCATATGACTATGATCTCCTTTAGAAGAAGTGAATGTGTACTATTCACCCTATTCCTATAGCATATCCCAATAGTCATAGAACAACCAAATGGGTACACCATAAAAGTCAATTTTTTGGGTTAAATAATGAGTACAGCATAAAGATACTTGTATCTAGAAGGTCCATCTGCTCAGCAGCCACTCCCCAAATACAAATATCATCATAATGATAAAATAATGCTCCAAAATCCAAGACAAGTCCCTAAATATATCATAGAATACAGTTCCTTTATGTAAGAACCTATGGAAAACTTACAGCATCGGTCAGCACGTATTTCTAAAGCATCCAACGTATTCAGATGCATACAGCATGCGCCACAATACTCGGTTTGAACTTACTCTTCAAATTCATAAAAAAAGCACCAGCAAAAACGAATGACAGCAGAATCCCCATAAAATATCAATGTAATAACGTGATATCAAATAAATAATATTAGAATTAATATATAGATACAGAAATAAACAACTGAAACCCCCTATATATTGTGGTGAAATAATTTTCCATTTTTTTTTAGGTTTCTATATATTAATTATAAAGATATTTATTATTTTTGATCACATTTTTACATTAATGCTTTATGGGGATTCTGCTTTCATTTGTTTTTGCTGGTTCTTTTATATGAATTTCAATTGATGTGGTTTATTTAAATAGCCACTTAATAAAACTAAAGAGGACATGTATGAAAAGTGTCTAGGTCTAAGACTTTCGTTGTTGCCCATTGCAAGCAATCAGAGACCCTAGTAACAAATCAGAGACCCTAGTAACAAATCAGAGCCCATAGCAACAAATCAGAGCTCCCCTTTAATTTTTTCAGAGCACTATATGAAAGGAAAGGGGCGCTGTGAATGGTTGCTATGGGCAACAAAGAAAGTCTTAAACCTAGACACTTTTCATACATGTGGCTCTAAAAGTAGCTCTAAAGCTACGTTTGCTTTGGTTGAATCTTTCCTAAAGTGGTATGTGACAAATATGATGTCCAAATATGTAAAGTGGGTGATCAACCAACAATCGCTTGGCAATCAGGAAAGGTGATCACCTTGCATGTATATGGGCTGAAGCAGCATCATAGTCTGTATATTGAGGAAGCTCTGGTAGCAGAAGCGTGAGAACTAATCTGGTACCTTGTTGTTAAAGATGGTTATTGACTTCCAGAATATAGTTTTTTTTTTTTTTTTTTTGAGACTTAGGTTGACAGGTTTTAAAACTGGACTAGACAGTCATACTTCTCCATAGGCTAGTGTAGCATTCATCAGTATGCCTCACAGAACTTTATAAGTGTGTCCCGCAGTGAGTCAAAAACAAGCAACAAAACATGCGCCAAAGTCCGTCTCGCCAGTTTGAAATTGGCACGGATCAGTATGACATGAATGTGACACATTCCGATGAACAACATTCATAGGCGGGCCTAATCTTATGAATGTGGCGCGATACGCCCCCTTAGAATTGGCGCATACAAAACTTTTGAGGATGTCGGACATGTGCCGTTTTTTTTGGTGAAAGACTAAGGGCAACGACAGGTATTTTTTGCCGCATAAAACTGGTACAGCCCTAATTATACATGTCACCCTTAATGTTTTTCTTGTTTCAGACAAGCAAAATAAAAAAGTCAGTACATGTCGTGTTATGTTCCTCAATTGGCATTTGCAGTAAAAACCATGATTAACTTAGGTGCGATATCACAGCTTTCCATGTTATCTGCTCTTATTACAGAACAAAAGCCATTAAAAGACATTTAACAAGTTGAGAAAACAGTCTTTGCCATGATATCATAAACCGCTGTACTGCAGGAAAATTTTAAAATTGGCCAATATTCGACTAGCTGGGATTTAGTCGGCCCAGCACTGTTTATAGAGAACTCCAGCATGTCCACTCATTAAAATATTGCAATATCAGAAAAAATAAGTCCATAATGTTAAGCAATTTGCTCTAATTTCAGCTCCAACTATAGCTGTCTTTGTTGGAAGAAGATATAGTGCCTGATATTGTGTAGCTCTTCTAGTACTTTGGTAGGCCACTCAACCGCAATACTACTCAACAGTACATCAGTATTAGTATATGGCCCATTCTAACCACGCTGGTTTACTTTTTATTTTATTTTATTAGAGTTGGTTATTTAAAGAGGTTGTCTCATCTTCCTGTTTCATAGAGACAGCAGCATTCTTTCATTCATGCATTCTGTCACTTCCTGATCATGCTATGGGTAATTGGCATTTGAGCTCTGTGTATTTAGACTTATGCTAATTAGTCTAGATTAGATAAACAATCTCCTGCTACCAGGTCCAGAGAATCTTCAGAACTAAAGTAAACAGTAGTAATTAGTGTCTTTTGTCTGAAAGATAATATAACACAAAAGCTCTCAGGCTCATGGCAGTTCTGTGCCAGACCTGTGTGATGACATAACTCCCTGCTATCAGGTAAGACAAACAGCCAGGGGAGAGCAGGCAAACGGGTCGGTAACTAGAGAAGCCTGAAAGCCTTCAGAAGATGATAAAATCATTTTTAGCTAATCAACAACAAACAAAAAAAATTAATAAAGCAATATATTTGGAGAACGTTCTTCAATTATTGTTCTACATGTTGAAAGCTAAACTTTGTAGTGAAACATCCCCTTTAATGCATTAAATGTTCACAATTGGAATGAGCAAATTATCTCTTATTTCTTATATGGTATTTGAAATCATGGAGTTTCAACCTAACAAACAACATTGGTAGCTAATTCACTAATATTCAGGTCGACCACACACCTGAAACAGAAGCTCCTCAACTCCTCTCTTCATCCACTTTTCAAAGGCAAAAGCAGGTATAGCGTTAATTAAACCATACTTAATTTATTTGTTATCCCATTCATAAATGTGAACATCAATTGTGCATAACAATATGCTACTTGCGTGACTTCAATGTAGTCCGTGGTGACCTTAATGTCCAAACAACATGTAATTTCTCAGGTGGGATTTGCACCGGAACGTCCAATATTTCAGGGAGATCCTTCTCCTTTCTCAAGTGCTTGAGAAAGGGGAGGGCTCTCCCTGAAATGTTGCATGTTTGGGTGCAAATCCCACCTGGCTTTATCTCTCCACTATTGTGAACTTACTGATGAAGATGCCGCTGGAGAAATAACATGTTGTTTGGACATTAAGGTCACCACGGACTACGTTGAAGTCACGCAAGTTACATATTGCTAAGCACAATCGATGTTCCTATTTATGAATGGGATAAGAAATACATTAAGTATGGTTTAACCCCTTAACGACCTTAGACGTATCCATACGTCCAGGTCGTTTGGGGGTTAACGCACCTGGACGTATGATACGTCCTGAGGATCGCACGAACTCTAATGCAAGTTGTGCGATCCGCCGGATGTCCTGTATTTTTCACTGACATCCCGCTCGTCGGCCCCGGGTTTTCTCCAGGAGGGGCCGGTTAACCCCTTAATTATCGCGAGATGGGGTCCAATAACTAAAGAGACGCGGGGGAATCGCTCCTCCCCCCCTTTGTGGGCGGTAGCAGCGCACTGATGGGCGATCCGTGACCCCTGCCTTCCTACAGACACCACGGGGGGCAGAGTGCCTTCCGGGTTGTCTGTGACTCACATCCGGCCTTTTCGCCCTTGGGGGCATGGCCCGGCATCTGACTGACAGTTTCATAGGAACCAGTCAACAACAAGCATGCACTGATTCCAATTAAAAGAGAATCTAAAGACTCTCATTAAAACCCCCTATGGGGGAAAAGAAAAATAAAATGTGAAAAAGTGAAAAAAGTAAAAAAAAGTAAACAAGAAAAACACAAACACAAAAAATTTAAAATAAAAAAAATACATCCTCTTTTTCCTTTACAAACGCCAACGCCCCAAAAATGTCAAAAAAAAAATAAAGTACCCATATCGGTTATCGCCGCGTGTTAACGACCTCCCCTATAAATTGTCATTTAATTAACCCGTAGGTGAACGCCGTAAAAAAAAAAAAAAAAAACAAACATCACGAATTAAGTTTATTGTTCTTTCCCCCGACACAAAAAATGGAATAAAAAGTGATCAAAAACTCCTAAAAACGAAAAGTTGTACCATTTAAAACATCAGTTCTCCCCCCCAAAAAAAGTCCTTATAAGCTCTTTTTAAACGGAAAAAAAAAAAAATGTATACTCTAAAGGGGTACAGCATAAATATTGTTTTAACACTAAAAAACACTTTCTTTTTTTTTTTAATTTCTTAAAACATAAAAAAACTATAAAAAAATAGGGACGCCATAATGTAGCGCCCCCAAGAGTAAAGCTAACTTATCACGGAACTGCACGGTGACCCCTGTTAAAAATAAAAAAAAAAAACCTACTGGATTGCAGTATTTTCTTCACCCTGGCTCCAAAAAAAGGATTTAAAAAGCGATCAAAAAGCCATGTCCCCCCAAAAATGATACTAATAAAAACTCAACCATTTGAAAAAAAAACAGACCCCCAAAAACAGCCCCAAGCACAAAAAATTTAAAAAAATTTATGGCTCCAGGAATAGGGCGATGCAAAAACGTATTTTCCGGTTAAAAAATTAAAAAAAAAGTGTTTTTTTTTGTTTTTAAAGCAGTAAAACATAAAAAAAATACAAATTGGATACGGTGTAATCGTATTGACCTGCTGAGTAAAGCTACCATGTCATTTACCGACAGTGACCGCTATAAAAAATAAAAATAAAAAACACTACCAAGTTTGCTGTATTTTGTTCAAAAAACATCCTTTAGAAAAAAATTAAAAAAAAGTGAACATAGCTTATGCACCCAAAGGTACCAAAAAAACTTAACTCATTCCCCAAAAAAAAGCCCTACACAGCTCGCACACAGCAAAATAAAAAAAAGTTTTGGCTGTCAGAATAGGACAACATAAAAAAGCAAATTTTTTATAGACGTATTTTTTACTGTTAAAAAAAAATAAAAAAGAAGAACTATATAAAATTTTAATCTTGTAATTGTACCGACCCCCATAGTAAGTTTTCACATATTTACACTGCACGGCGAATGCTGTAAAATTGAAACTCAAAAAACAATGACCGAAATGCGTTTTTTTCCCCCCATTTTTTATTGCCCAATTAAAAAAATATGGAACACCTGTGCATCCAAAATGCACATACACCCCCAATGAGATCCCTGATGGGTGTTGAAAACCAAAATGGGGCGACTTCTGGGAAAGGTTTCGCCCTTTCTGCTACTTTGGGGGCTTGCAAATGCGACTGGCCCCACCCCAAAAACGCGTTCCAAAAGCCAAAAAGCGTCCCTCCCTTATACGCCCTGCCCAAATTTCCCAAAACGCATTTTACAAACCCCCATGTAGGTATTGCCCAACTTGGAAGAAATTGCTTTAAAAAAAGTTTTGGGGTTCTTTTTTTCCGGATTCCCTTGTATAATAAAAAATTTTAAAACTAAAATTGCAGATTAAGAAAAAAAAAATTTTTTTTAAATTTTTTACAGCCTTACTAAAAACAATTTGTGAATCCCTGTGGGTCATAAAACTCAATGCACACCGGAATATTCATTAAGGGGGTAGTTCCAAACGTTTTACTTGGGTGTTTATTAAGTTTTGCACCCCTTTGGGGGTCCCCAAAACCTGAAATGGCGCCCAAATAAAATCTATTAAAAAAGAACCCCAGAGTATAGTAGGTGCTCCTTTTTATTTTGGGACTTATGTTGAGCCAAATAATGCACTGGGCCACAATGGGATATCTCTAAAACGACAACCGGGGAATTGATATTAATTTGCATTTTCCTAGTCACATTTTCCGTATTTCCCGTGAAAAATGGATAAATATTGAATATCTGCAAAAAAGTGAAATTTTGAAGTTTTTACCTCCACTTTCTTTTATTTTTTGTGAAATTCTGAAGGGGATCAAACTTCCTAAATATGTTGTAAAACGTTTTTAAGGCTCATTTCTCAGATGGCGTCACTTATGGGGGTATCTAACATGCAGGCCCCTAAAGCCACGTCAGAACTGGGGAGGTCCCTAAAAAAAATATTTGCAAAATTTTCTTTTTAAAATGGAGAAATTACTACTAAATTTCTAACCCTCTAATGTCGTAAAAAAAAAAGGACATTTTTAAAAAATTTTGCCCCAAACCTATAGGGACCTATGTAGATCTAGTTTAAACATTTTGTGGTGAATAATTATCTGTCTTGCATGCAGAAATTTTGCACTTTCAAAATCGCAAATTTTTCCAAAATTTTTATGAAAATTTTGATTTTTTCACAAACAAAAAAGGTTGTATGGATAAAATATTCTTACTAACTTAAAGCACAAAGTGTCACGAGAAACAAAAACCCGAATCACATGGAAAAAAAAAGGTAAAAATGTCAAAAAGTTTTTTCTCACAAAAATTTACACATGTCGTTTAAAAATAGGCGTGTCAGGGAAAGGGCAAAACAGGCTGGGTCCTTAAGGGGTTAATAAGTAACACTATACCTGTTTTACCTTTGAAAAGTGAATTTGAAATCATGGAGTCTGAAATACTTGACTACAGATCCTCATTTTGGCTAACTTGTGTTTTATGGGAAATATGGCTCTGTTGAAGGAAAATTGCCCATTGTCAAAGATCAGACAAAGAAAATTGCTGCATATTCATTATTCCTTTTATTTATTAAGATTGTTTTGATATCATATCGTATTGGTGCCTCTATTAATGTTACCATTTGACCAACAAAAGTCAACACAAAAGACCAATTAACACTATCAAATTATATTAGTCCAAAAATGCCGTAGAAATTTATAAAAACCGATGAACAATCTGGATGACACAAAATAAACTTACCTAAAATTCAAAAGGCCCTTTAGTCTCAGTCCTGTTTCTTCTACATATTACCTGCTTCCTGGGAAAGAAAATAAGTGGATTAAAAAGTATTAAACAAAATCAAAAATTTCAAAAAAACTTTTTCCATTAACAACTTTTACAAAATGACAGAAAATTAAATGAATCAATTTAGAAGTTAATGTTAACTCTGTTGATTGCTAAAGTTTATGGACAAAATAATTTTCAAACAGCTAGTTATGAAATTTTACAGATGGTTTTAAAGAGAACACCGAAGCTTTTTTAATGTAATTAGATAAAACAAAAATATTAAAAAAAAGTTTAAAATGGTCATTTAGGGGCCTTAAAGTCACAAAAATGAAACTTTCTAGTTTGTAGTGCACCTGCTTTTTTAATTGTTTATATTAAAGAGAAATTAATGAATATTAAAATCTTATTGGATTGATTTACCTTTGCAAATGAAGATCGTTTTAAGGGTTACACATCCTCTGCCACGGATGAAAGCGACCTCAATTAGTCATGTCAGAAAGTCTTTAAAAGCTTTGTGCTAATTGCTCCCATCACGGTACGAAGTTCTCATTAAGGAATCAAAATTCTTATAAATTCCCAAGTGGCACTAGTGAAAAAATGCTCAACAAAATGAAAACTCACATTTTACCAGAAAACTCAAAATCTAATTTAAAACCATTTTAAATACATTATTTGGTTTGCATCGTTTTAATATGGTTCTTAAGCAGATCAATACCATTTATACAGCCTTTAAACCTAAAGCGATGATGTGAATGTAGGTTTTAATTTTATACCAAATTTTAAGACAAGTCGTACAGTGTTTAGTGTGAACCTTTTAGAAATATCAATGTTAAAAATGTTCCCTGTTTACCACTATTTATTTCTTTTTTTGTTTTTTACAAAATAGCGCAGAAAATTACCTTTTCACACACACTTTTTTTTTTCCTTCAAAAGTTTATTAGTATTAAGCAACAGTAAACTTTGCTCAACACTACAGTACATTTCAAGACTCGTTACAAAAAGATACCACATTATTTCCATTGGTGATTTTTTTCTTTTTTTTCATTTATGCAGATTTACAAGAGAAAAAAAGTAGCAAAGAGTTAAAATAAAGCTGATAGAACTTAAGTTGGTCAAAACCCTTTAAAATAAAAAGGTTACGATTATGTTAACGAATGGATTAACATGTTTAGTCGATCTAACTGGTTTAACACTAGTTAAAAGTTAAATTCATCCTTTTGACCACCTATTTTCAAATACAGGCTACCGTATATAACAAGGTAGGTTTACAATTGTTTTGTTCATTTGGTCTTTCAATGGCAAATAAATCCCAAAAAAAAAAAAAAAAAGAAACAGTTTAGTTTCAGTCCATCCATTCATTCACGTTTAGAACGGTTTTAATAAAAAGGTAATGAGCGTTCATAGAAAAAATTACTTTGAACAGTAAACAGGGCTGGAGAAGAGGGCATAATTCACATCAGACTGTACAATCAGTATCTTGCATATGGTTGATCTCTGTAGGCTCCTTTTGTGGCTCTTGAGGAAGCAGCCTTGTGTCTGGAATTTGCCCAATCTTCTTGTCCTAAAAAAAAAATAAATAAATAATTTTTTTTTCCTGTATTGTAGCCATTTTTAAATATTGATTTAGGTTTAATTTGTGGAATTTTGTATTTTTGTAAATAAAATAAATGCCTATAACCACAATGACCACTTGCACAGAAATTAAAAAATGAAAACCTTTATTTAATCAATCTCCTAAAAAACATAAAATAAAACTAATTAAAATAGTGACAACAATACCGCAAAAAAGCATGCCTGCATTATCCACCACTCCTAATAGAATCCCAGTATTCCTTCCTGTTTGTGTGGTGGTTTTTTACAAGGTTTGTAATCTATTATGTGATTGGTTCTTCTCTTCTTCTTATTGTAGTCTTCTTTTAAACACAGGCAGTCCTCGACTTACACCTGTACCTGTCTCCTAGTTACAAACGGAGACTTATGGGGCATGCTGGCACTTGTAGTTCCATATCAGATGGTAGCTGTGGAACGACAAGTTCCAGCATGCCACAGCAGCACATGAGGTGAAATCTTCTTAACAAGGGCACAGACCGCAAAAAAATATAAAAACCCTTCCCTGCACTATCCAAAACTAAAAAAAAAAAAACCTTTAACCTGGAGTTACATTTAGTAAATATACTTTTTCCAACTTACATAAAATTCAACTTAAGATCAAACCTACAGTACCTATCCTGTTCGTAACCCGGGGACTGCCTGTACTGGGCATTATGCACTAATCTTTAACCCCCAGACAAAGCGCATGGTGAAACGCACATTGGGCGCGCGTGTCTGCTTTCCAAACCACCACTTTGATACTAATTTCCAGGTCAGGTATTTATGAGTATCTCAGTAAATATTATATATATAATATATATATATATAATATATATTATATATTATAATATATATAATATATATATATATATTATATATATATATATTAGTACTGAGATACTCATGTGAGATACTCATGTGAGATACTCATGTGAGATACTCATGTGAGATACTCATGTGAGATTATAATATATATAATATATATATTATATATATCCTTATCTGTGATGGATGATATTAGGAGTGGTGGATAATACAGACATGCTGTTTTGCGGTATTGTTGGCACTATTTTGTTTTTTTTTTAGATTGATTAAAAAAATATTTTCATATTTTAATTTCTGTGTAAGTGATCATTGTAGTCATAGGCGTTTGTCATATTTTTGAGACTGCTGTGGTCATTTTGTGAGGATTGGCCCATAAATAATTGTAGGTGTTGTGTTTTTTAAAATAAATAAACATAATAATGTAATTTATTCGGTACATTTGTTGCAAAATGTAAGAAAAAATATTTCAACAAGATTATGTCATGAAGATTATTAAGATCGGTGCCTGGAACCAATAGTAATCAGCCACTTTGGCTGTAGAACATATCGCTAGCCCATATAGGCAATATTATAAACCAGCCATTGAAATAAACAACCGACCATATCATTTTATGGGCCAGGTTTTCTAGATGTTCTTGAGGCTCTCAGCTCTCTTTTAGGGCCACATGAATGAAACGGTTTTGGTCTAAAACTCACTTTTTTTTCCACATAGAAACCCATAGGGCAAAAAGTGTGTTTTAGACCACAACTGTTTCATACATGTGGCCCTTAGAGTCTTTAGGAGCCAGCCACTCCAAGCTAAAACATGGCACTAGAATAATGTAAAATTATTATGAATCTTTACATTTCTTTTTACAAATACTTTTGTGAAAAATTTCCTGTTGACATTTCACGAAATGCTGTACAAAATGCTAACATTAAAAAAAGAAATGCAAAAAATAGAACAATGTTTGACAAAACCATTATGCCCTGTATTATCCGACTAGTCAATGTGCTTTTCAGAATGCAATTTAACTAAGGAATGAATAATGCAGCTTTTTACTTTCACGAAAAATGGCAGAAATTCACAAAAAAGGTATTTTGCTATGTACAAGGTCATTACAGAACCACTACGAGTAATTTGACAGTAGCATAAATACCTTGTAGTCTATGTGTTAAAATCTCTGATTTTGCTTGACAATAAATTATTTACAAATAAAACCTGCTATTTTTGTAAAAAAAACAAACATTTTTCTTTTCATTTAGTTCTAGTGATGATAAAGTACATATACATATTCAAAACTTAAAACTGGACAGAAACCAGTGCTGTGCAATATTACTTACTATGGTACATACATAAAAAATGCAAAAATCAAATATAAATAAAATTAAAAAAGGAAGACAAATACAGAAACTGAAGTCGGCAGCAGATAACAAGAATGTATTTTCAACCACCCAGGTATTTATCGAAGGTAAAGACTTTTTATATCCAAACTAGAAAATCATCCAAATCGAAAAGAGAAGCTAAAAAACTGAAACAAAATACTCAGTCTACACCACTACATTATATTCTTAGCCATCCTGCTTCAGTTAAAAATTTTTAATGCAACCCAACAATTTTTCTTAAAGATTGCATCAAGTCATTAAAATTAAGAGCGACATGTATGAATCTCGCCACGTCGGGGCGCACCTTTCTGCGAAATCTGTGCCTGATTTATGTCGTCACTGGGGCGCGCTCATACATTCCATGTAAAGTCCGCCGAGCCTCGCCAGTGTTTGAGGCGCAGTGCGGGACTTAGGCGCAGTGCGGCGCTGCGCCTATGATTCGTCGCCCAGGTAGTGCACTCATACATGCGGGGAAAAGTCCGCCGTGCCTCGCCAGTGTTTGAGGCGCAGTGCGGGGGACTGAGGGCGCATGCGTGGCTGCG
>JAODAL010045946.1:0-31432 GCA_025379985.1 Phyllomedusa bahiana | reverse complement strand
TCCAAGGGCTTATTCAAGCACTACAGGGGTTTGGGTGAGCTGGTTTTTAGTAGTCCTGAGCTGGAGCTCTCTCTGATGCGTCCTTCTACATGCTCGGTCAGGCCACGCCCCCAAAGCAAATAATTCCTATGTCAAATTACTGTTTATCTTTGTAGGGACATGAAAATAAATCCATATTGTTTTGATGGATTATCCCACAAAGTACATGTAAATAAGGGGGAATACAATGTAAACAGTACATTTAATATTGTTTTTATGTTTTTTAGGGAGTCAGACCAATACTTTTTGGCAAATGTCTTCGATTTAATACATGGTAGTAGGTGCTTTGTCAGTGCATAAATAAATGTCTAGCATGCAGCACTACCATTTACATATAGTGATGAGCGATTACGTCGACAATCGTCATCGGGTCAATAGTCCGATATTGTCATTATCATGAACGATTTCCGATAGTCCGACTAATAGATATCGCCGATGACCATTAAAGGTCTATGGAAGAGGAACAACAACTTCATTATTAAACCCTAACAGGGCTGGAGAAGCTGGAATTAACATCCACAACAGTCATAAAATAGATACTTGCTACATCTTAGCAACACAATTAGGTTATAAAAGCTCCCAGAACAAAATTCACAGACCATCTTACTATCCCTGTCTTGTACCACAGCATGACCCTTCAACCTGCATGACCCACAAATTAAAAAGTGCAGAAGGCAGTATTATATAAGCATCATTTACTTGAACATTTACATTGGCTATCCCATCCTGAAATGCAGCATGCCCTAAACCTGTCTGACCCATCTTATTAAAAAGAGACAGAAAAAGGGAGTCCTTTCAACCACCATGTTTAGTTAAACTGGTACATTGACTATATTCTGTCCTGGACCGCAATATGACCATATAACCCTGTCTGAACCCAAAGATTAAAAAGTGCCGGAAAAAGGAGTCTTTCACCACATTTAGTTTCACTGACATACCTATCCCTGTCCTGGGCCATAGCAAGAGCCCCAAACCTGCATGACCCCCAGATTTAAAAAGTGCCGGAAAAAGGAGTCTTTGAACCACCATTTAGTTGAACGGACATTGAACGATACCTGTCCGGTACCACGCATGACCCTCAAACCTGCAAGACCCACAGATTAAAAGTGCCGGAAATAAGGAGTGGGTTTCAACACCATTAGTTGAACCCTGGACATGACTATACATGTCCTGTACCGCAGCATGACCATCAAACCTGCATGACCCACAGATTAAAATGCCGGAAAAAGGATCCTTTGAAACCACCATTTTAGATGAACCTGGACATTGACTATACCCTGTCCAGGACCGCAGCATGACCCTCAAACCTGCATGACCCCCAGATTAAAAAAGTGCCGGAAAAGGAGTCGTGAACCACCATTTAGCTGAACTGGATATTGACTATACCTGTCCTGGACCGCAGCATGACTCTATACCTGTCTGAACCACAGATTAAAAAGTGCCGGAGAAAGGAGTCTTTCAACCACCATTTTAGTTTCACTGGACATAGACTATCCCGGCCTGGGCCCCAGCATGAGCCCCAAAACCTGCATGACCCCCGAGATTTAAAAAAGTGGCCGGAAAAAGGAGTTCTTTGAATCACCATTTAGTTGAACTGGGGGGGTCAACCCCCCATTGACTATACCTGTCCTGGGCACAGCATGAGCCCCATACCTGCATGACCCCCAATTTAAAAAGTGCCGGAAAAAGGAGTCTTTCAACCACCGTGTTTAGTTGAACTTGGACATTGACTAATACCTTCCTGGACCGCAGTAATGAACCCTTAAACTGTCTGACCCAGAGAGTAAAAGTCAGTGAAAAGGAGTCTTTCAAACCCCATTTTAGTTTCACTGGACAAAGACTATCCCTGTCCTGGGCCACAGCATGGGCCCCTACCCTGCATGACCCCCAATTTAAAAAGTGGCGGAAAAAGGAGTCTTTAAACCACCTTTTTAGTTTGAACTGACATTGACTATATCTGACCCTGGACCCGCAGTATGAACCCCAAAACCTCTGACCCACAATTAAAAAGTGCGGAAAAAGGAGTCTTTTCAACCACCATTTCAGTAAACTGGACATTGACTATCCATGTCCTGGACTGCAGCATGACCCAAAAACCACACAGACGCCCTTATGACCATCAGCAGAAAATTTCTCAATAAAGAAATAAACTCTATTAAAAACAACTAGTTTTCCATTACTGCGCCTGCTAGAGCTACTTCCATTCTACTGGTGACATTGTTCCACCGTGACATTAGAATGTGAAGCCAACGACACAGATGTCCCCAGTCCACAAGGATGTCTGAAATCCTGCATCAGGAAATTAATGATCAAGCAGGTAAGGCCTGTAAACAGTTGGGGGGGGATAAAAAATCACGCATGTTCAGCTTTGCAGGGCCGGCCTTACAGTGGGTGTGGTGAGAGCAAGGGCTGGTGTCCGTCATCTTATATCACGCAGGTTTTCAGCTAGCAGGGCCCAAGTTACAGTGGTGCGGTGAGAGCAGGCTGGTGTTTCGACATCTATTAGCACGCAGTCAGCTACAGTGCCCAGTACATGCGTGCGGTGAGAGCCCAGGCAGGCGCCGTCACCCATTAACACGGCAAAACTGCCCTTATGAACAGCATCGAAAACAGGCGAGCTGAAGCAGATGCGGAAGCTGAAAGTGTGAACGCAGACCTCCAGGCGTCTCAGTATACAGTCAAGACCTGGGTAGCGCTAGGAAATTTCCTGCCTCAACGAGAGCGCTTGCCCCACCTATATAAGTGTGGACCGAACTGACTTCCACTTGGAGATGCTGGGCGGTTGACGCTCCTGTTTCACCAGGTGCCCTTTTCTTGCATTCTTCTTTCTCGATTTAACTCAAACGAGTTAGAGGAAATTGTCTCTGTTCTTGGGGTGGCCGAATGTGCTCCTACCCCATGACCTCTGAATAACCTACATCTGTTCAAGTCTTTCCTGTACTCCCTTGGACAATTCAGAGAGAATATTTGTATCATCTATTTTGTACAAGCTATTATTTTATAGTTTAATTCTAGAAAACACATTTTTAAAATAGGATGGAATCCCACCACGTCTTTGTTTCTCTTTTGTTTTAATGGTAATTAAATGGGTTGATCACTACAGGATTGCGCTATGTGAAAGATCTTGCAAAACAATGATTTGCAATATGTGTCCATTAACAGTGTCCTACCTATTCCTGTTTTTGACAGCACCATCACTCTTGAGCCCCGCTTGACAATTGTGAGAACAAATGTCTGTTAGAAACCACATTTTTTTCAATTTTAGACCCTTAAAGTATAGCTGCATTTCACAGCATCATCCCACAAAAATTCAAACATGCCCTTGAGCCACTCTGACAAATTGAAGAACATATGGTCTGTTAGAAACCACATTTTTTTTTTTTTATAATAGGACCTGTATTCAAAGGCAGCATGGCCCAAAAAAATTATAAATATGACTTCTAAGCCACTCTAAAATTGTGAGGGAGAAAATGCCACTTAGAAGCCACATTTATGTTCCAAAGGAACATGAATATCAGCTGCATCTCACAGCAACTGAAGGAGTAAATGGAATACGGTTGTGTCTGAACCTTGGTGACTTTTACATCTCCACACCGCAAACCAGCAAAATGAGTCTTTTGGGGAACTGAGAATCAAAATTGCAGTAAGAAATGATCATGTAAAAAAAAGTTTTCAAGAGGACATTTCTTTTGGAAGCGGATGTGAATTAGACTGCAACTAATCGTGACCCTCGGCATTGGGGCCAACAACATCATCCAGAGATCCATGCCTGATTCATCTCGATGAAAGTCAAACAGATCCACATTATCTGTGTAAAAGCCAAAGCTTTGTTCTATAATGACTCCACCTCTGTGCAGAAGTCCGCTCACGATAAGACCGCTGGCTGCTGGGCAGGACCACACCTCCATGGCGTGTGATCAACCGGGCCATTCATCCATTATAGATACCCAGAAGTCGATTGGTCCCTGGAACACATCCAAAAACATCGGTAGTTGAGATGCGATAGTCGTGACCATGATCTTAACTGGTCTCTGTGTTTTGTAGGTGTTGCCTGCATTACATGCGTTGGAGAGGTGGTACCTAAAGGATTGCCAAGTCACCCATTAGCTCTGCCACATTGGCCAGCTGCTGCGCCGCACGGCTAGTTGGCACTCTACTGCTGTCACATGCTGACGTTGTTCCACCGTGACATTTGAAGAAAGTGAAAGCAGACGCAACAGATTTCTCCAGTTGACACTCAGCAAGGTCTCCAATTCCTGCATTTTTACTCTCTATTGGTGGGGTGGAAGGAAAGTGCGAGTTTTGTTTTGTACAGGGATCGAGGAGGGTGGTCACCCAGTAACTGTTGTTCAATTTGATGCCATAATGTGAGGATCCATGTTTAGGAAATGAGCATCCAAGCACTCATGTGAGAGATGGCGCGCTTGAATTTCCCAAGCCTCTGGGTCGAGGGTCACTTCAAACTGATCTTCCTCATTTTACACCCCCACCTCAAATCGCCCAACCACTTTCCCAAGGCAGGGACGTCGTAAACGGTCGGTGTCCCCAGAAATACCTCGTCCTCTCCTCCTCCGCTTCTTCCGGCACGCTTCAACACAGTCCTGACTTGCCTTAAAAAAAGGGAAAAAAAAAAAAAGGGGGAAAAAAAAAAATGTAAAGGGAAAAGATGATGCACCCTGAGAGCTGAGGCGCACTTGCACTAGCCCTGACCCCAACCACTGCCTAAAGGAAGACCGATAAAATTGTGAACTGTCGGGCCTTGTGGATTCGACGGAGAGAAAGGCTCCGTGTCCGCATCTGTGTCCGTCTTCCTCCTCCGTCGCTGGTTGGACCTCATTTTCAGAGTGTCCACGATCGTTCCAAACTAAGATCACACAATGCTCAGCTACAAGAGCAGTGTCCACACTGACCATTTGGGTGGCTTCCTTCGAAACTGGCAAAGGATGGTGAAGATTTCTTTCACCTGCTCCCACTGTCGGTGGCTCAACACCCCGAGTCCCACCGCTGCTTGTCAGGCCATGAGTCACTTCGTACTGCGTAAGGCATTGCGCAGCTGCCACAATTGCTGAGCATTGTGGAAGGTGGAATTCCAGCGTGTTGCCAGTCAACCATGAACAGTTGACAGGGAGGCCAGCTGACGCTGCAACGCAGCGGTGGGATTAACCAGGGTGCAGAACGGCGGATGAGCAAGCTAAACCTCGAGCCTTCCTCAGCAGGCAGTATCCAGACCAAGGAGCGCTTTAGAAATTCCTGGACGACAAGGTTATGACATTCCAGGCATGGGATGTGCCACCTACCGATGTTAAGGCGGCCAGCAGATTTCGACGTTATAGACACAACCTTGCCTGGCATAAGGTCTTGTCCCCCAACCCAGCCAGCGCTCGGTCTCGTTGTGGAGAGCCATCCACACTCCTGAGCTGTGGGGGGACGGTCTCCCAGGCAGATTAATTTCGACACGGCCTGGTTTCTCTGTGCACGTGATCCACCAGAGGAACTTGGGGAAAGAACCCTGCAACCCATCCCCTGCCGGTTTTGAAAGAGCGTGCGCCGAGCCTGAGAGCCACCGTCACCACCAGATTCATCCACACCAGCTCACGCCCGTAGCTGTCTCAGAGATAGAGTGGCCCTTGGCCGTGCTTACTAGACCATGGGACGGTGTGTCAGATGGACTTTGTCCGGACACAGCATGCAGACAACGCGCTTGAAAATTTAGATGACACGTGGCTGGCCAGGGCAGGCGGCTTTTCCCTGGCAAAGAAATGCCTGCTGGCTCTGGTATTGGGGGCAGCAAGGTCACCCCATGAAATGGCGGAACTCATCTGTGGTCCACCAACGAAAGTGCAACATTTCCAAGGCCAAAAGCCTGGCAAAGCGAAATTCAGGCTTTTGGCATGGGGATGGGTTGGTTAAGTGTTGCTTCTGGCTCCCAAACCTGTAGACAGAGGCTGGCAGCTAGACTGGCGCTGTATGGCTGCAGGTCTTCAAACGGGTGAAGGAGACATGGGTCGGATGGGTCTCTGGTGTGCTGGTGTACTCGGAGCGACGGTGGAGGCTGAAGCGGAGGCTGATCCCTGATCAAGACTCTGAGAGACATGGCAGCTTGAGGAACGCTATGGTGGGTAGTGCAGAGGAGGCGGAGACAGAGGGTGTGACAGTGGTTGTAGCCGCATCGGTGTGGCCTTTTTTTTTCCAAGGGTTCCCTCCACTTCACCAAGCATTCGCTGCATGTGCAAGACATGTTGGTTGGTGGATAAACCCTATAAAATACACAGCAATTACTAGCAAATTTCTGTATCCTAATGTTAAGTACAAGGTGGCTCTTTGAACAAAATTGGCTGCACTAAATGAAATGCAGCTATTCTTAAAAGTTGTACGGATAATAAAAAGGTGGTATTTTGCCACCTATCGACATATCAACTGCAGTGACTAGAAAAGTTCTTTAATCCTATTGTACGACAAGGTGGGCTCTTTGAAAAAAACTGGCTGCACAAAGGAAAAAAAACCTAAAAATCGGTACGGATAATAAAAGGGGGTTTTTGACCATAAAACACCTGCAGTTACAAAAGATTCTGTATCCTAATATAAGTACAAGGGGGGTCTTTGAACAAAACTGGGCGCACAAAAAAAAAGGTAATTTCCCCAAAAAACGGCCAAAAACTATAAAAAAAAAAGCATTTCAATGCAGTTTCAAACTCGGGCTGCACAAATATCCACTCTCCTTTCAAATGCCTGCCTGTCTTCTGTGTTTGCCCCCCCCCCCCCGGGGCTGTACGCGCAGATGCCCTTTAAAAATCTCACCAACAACTAAAACTGAAATCTCAATCAACCTATTTTCAAATTTCACACAAAAGCAATTTTGTCTGTGTGAACAAAGGAACGGCGCTGACTGTATTGAAAACAGCAAACCCACGCCTGCTCTTATAACACATAACACACTTCGAACGGGAAGGGCTGTTCTATGAAAAATAGCATGTGTTTTTCCAGCCAATACAACCAACATATCCAGAATGATTCGCACACCCACCACCCTCCTATCTCTAAGCTTTTTTTTCGGGCCGCCAAAATAAGGGAACGCCGAAAAGGCGCAGGGGAATAGTTATCCATTTTTCCACCAAAATTTAAACGCGGATCGGAAAATTCCGATCAACAAAAAAAACCGGCCGATTCAACTTTGTCGATTATAATCGCTCAACACTACTTACATACAAACAAAAGAGAATTGAATATACAATGCGCAAACACAGCTTGCTTAACTTGAGAATATAGCATTTTGAAGCTATTTATTTAGCAATGTGCTCTGTTCATCTCACGGAGGCGCCCATGGGAAAGAAAAATGTGAGAATGCAGCCCGATTAAATAGCACTGTTGATTCAGCAGTGCTCTCTTCTAGTTCAAAGGTGAGAAAAAAATGCAATGCTGGTAACACAAAGCTCACAAAACCTATATACCAAAATGCAACAAAAACAGACCACTGAAGTGACAAAGTAACATAATTACAGTGATGTACAGTGCCCTTTCCAATGCCCTTTTTGGGTGGGGGAACGAAAACACCAATGTCACAGATAAAAAAAGGGAATCTGCTGTTTTTGCCTGTGTCATACAACAAACCTGAAATTTTGTTTCCACAAAGCAGTAATAAACTAATGTAATATTGTATCTCTATCTATATATTTCTTTCAATTGTAGACAGTAACAACTAGCAAGGAAATTATGTAGCTGTGCACATTGGTATTGAATGTCTGATAATTTTGCTTGTGTTTTTTCTGAAGAAGAAAAAGGTCCTAAAAACTACACTGTACTGACTAATATTGGCATTGTGTTATTTGTCACCAGATTTCAAATGCTCCTTTATAGCACGTAAGGTTGAGCCAATAGCCACATATAAGTTTTGTGTTCACATATGCAATATATTAACACCAGAAAAGACAAATAAATGAATAGCTATCTATATTTAAAAAAAGTTTAAAAATAAGTAACCCAAGAAACCCTGCTTTTTACAGCCATCAAACCAAAAAACACAGAAAAAAAAATCATCATCATAAAGTAAATATACAGTAGAGAAAACAACAAAATGTAATAGTGACAACAAGGATAATATAGATAAGGGAAATTTGCTGACTAGGAATCAAACTCAGGCTGTGACAAACTGAGAGCACTGAATCCCAGCCACTCGATGGTGAATGTTTTCATAAAGATAGATTTTTTTTTACTGTAGGATTTTATTGATTAGCTGTTTTTGTGCTATTACCATAGTATGTCTGTAAGTCAATATCTAGCTATGTTTAATTATTTCTATCATATTTCATGTATTCTATTTTTATGGTTTTTGGGTTTTGATATTTTTGAGTGACATTATGAAAAGGCTGGCCAGAATCGCCGTCTTTTCAACCAACATCGGCGCACCCCGTTCACTTAGATAAAGCCTCCGTACACCTATCAAGTGTAACATAGCGCCCGCAAACACTTTGTAATGCGCCGATTTTGGGGGGGTGCGTGGGCGGGGCGACTAGAACGTACAAAACTAAATTTTATAGCTTCATACGGCAATTCCCGGCATTACTGTTGGAAAAAGGGAAAACCACTTTTAAAAAGGGGTTTTCCTGACCAGAAGTGTCGTCTTTGCACAAATCACCTGATTTTTGACCCCCAGAGAGCATTTAAAAACAGGGGGCATTCTAGCATTTTAATGTGTAAAAAAATTGCTTTTAAGACAAAAAAACATACATGTCGCCCTTAGCTTTTTATATTTATTAATATCTCAAATTTAGCTAAAATGATAACCTTAAAAAAGTGTTTTGGCAAAATATAATTTGTATACCGTAAATTTTGTCTGACTGTCTGAATATTACAGAGTCAGCTCACGCTATTCTGGCAAATGTCCCCAGAAAGTTTCCTTACTATGAAAGAGTCCTGGTTTCTGATCACTTAACCCTCCCCAACACCACTACTGTGGTCTTAGCTAATAACTCTACCTTTCCCCTCTTTAATAAGATGTATATGATATAGTGCAGCGTTAGAACCACCACTGAAAAAAAGGCTTAAAAGGGTTTTCTCACCATGCTGTTTCATAGTCACACAAAGCTTTTCCCTCACTCTTCCTTGTCAGGCTGTAGGTGACTAATTAGCAGTGATTACCATATTTAGCTTTGCTGTAATTAGCTGAGACATTACAAAGATGTAGGTGTAGGAGATTTAGGGTGACTTGTATGATTTTTGGCATTTAGACGCCAATTTAATTGCTCTTAATAGACGTATAGAATGCACCTGAATTTATGAACCCGGTCTACTGTGGGTCATAAATCAGGCGCATTCTAGTGCAGAAATTACACTTCTGGCTGAGGTAAACCACTTTGAAAGTGGTTTACCTGTTCCAGCAGTAATGCTCCTTGATTTGCCGTACTGAAGCTATAAATATGTAGCTTCGTACGGTTCTAGTGCGCCCCGACTCCAGTGCGAAATCAGGCGCGTTACAAAGTGTCATGGGTGCACCAGATATTGGCGTGTAGGAGTTTTAACAATATAGTAAACAGGGCTGCGCTAAATCTGAACAGACACCAGACTTCTGGTGCAGCCCTGTTCATACATGTCCCCCTTAATCTTCAGTAAACAGAGGTCTGAGGAGTAAAAACAATTGCTTATTGGTAAACAAATGCTACTCTTGCGAGAGATAAGGAGCCACATGTTTAAAAACTGTCTAGGTCTAAGACTTTCTTTGTTGCCCATAGCATCCAATCAGAGCTTCCCTTTTATTTTAAATGGTGCTCAGAAAAGATGAAAGGGAAGCTCTGATTTGCTGCTTTGGTCAAAAAAGAAATTCTTAGACTTAGACAGTTTTCATACATGTGTCCCAAAGAGCCCACTCCGGAGTGAGCGCCATCCATGGAGACATCACTTCCTGCTCTTTGTTTAATCAGGAAGTGAGATATGGATGGTAACCAGAGAAACCTGGGTGCACCTGGAATATAAAACATCTCTTATCTCATGACCAGGGTAATAATCATTAGACTAATGTATTTGGAAAAAGTCTTCAATTACCTGTCTCTAAATGTTGATAGCTAATCTTTACAGTCAGAAAACCCCTTTACATGATGAGAAGGCTTAACACTTCCCTAGAAAGACAACACCCAGAGGATGCCAGTTTAACAAAAAACAGACTTAAAATTAATTTTGTTTGGTGGGCTATAAGTGCTGACTGAATCCCCTTAAACTGTCTATGTCACAGATTAATTTGCTCTGTATTTTTCAAAATATTTGTCACAGAATAGCAGACTTAAAAAACTCAAACAAAACCTACAAAAATCGCAAAAGAAATAGCGCAGGTGTATGCTGACATGGCTGCAACAAAAAATGCAAAAAACAAAAATGGCCCGAGTGAGAGAAAAAACTGAATTTTGATTTTTTCAAAGTGCATTACTTACTTATACAATGAACGTGAAAATCTGAGGCTCTTAGCACACTTTTTTGATCAACAGGGGAGGGTCAATTACAAATCTCCTAATTTTCTTTTTTTACAAAATAAAAAACAAATGCACTATGAAATAATTCATATATTTAGTGTTTGTCTTTTAGGGTCACATGTATGAAAACTGCGTGGCAGCACGCACCTGCACCATTTATTTTGCAATTTTTAGAGGTGCTTACCATCCCTGGGTTTTTTGGATTGTATGTAGTGATGGAGAAGATGTGTCCATTTTGGTTGTTCAGTCCACCCATCTATTCTTGCTGTTTTTAATCAGAGCAAAGTATAGCTGGGACCCTTATACCCTGAAAGAATAGAAGCCTGGAAAGGCACTTAAAGAGGTGAGATTAAGATTAGGTCCCCCGTCTCCCCATCTGAACTGAGGCTGTTGGTGGATGAGCCCTCACAGTTTTTATCAAAAATGTGCACTAAGAAACTCAGACTTTTGTGTTTATTACATATAGCAGAAGTGCACTTTAAAATGATTTATATGTTTACTGTTTGTCTCTAGTTGTCTGCAGGGAGCTGCTGTTGCATTTCTGTGTGTTTGCATACTAACAGTCTTTAGTCCTGCACTGTCCTCTATATAACTTTGTGGGCATACTCCTTAAAAGGGTAATCCCATATCGTATCTTCTGATTTTTGTCCTTCTCTCTGCTGGTTGTAGAGAATGTAGTGGCTGCTGCACTTGCACAGTTCACTATGTTCTCTTCTATCAAAGGAGAGAGTAGGTTAAAATTCCACTTTAAAGGGCTTCTACCACACCCTCATTTTTTCTACTAGACGGTCCCATCTGCCCGAGTCCTGAAAAGGGGCATACTGTACTTCTTAAAAAAAACAAACTCGGGCAAGCCATGCCTCTGTGACATCATCACACTGCTACTGTGCACACTCCTGAGGCTGAATATTCAGTATTAAATCAGCCTCAGCAGCATGAGGATCCCTCCGGTCTAGATAAGCACAAATGGTAAGTGATTGGCTAGACCACAGAGAATAACCCTTCACTGTGGGGAGAGACAACACAGGTGACAACATGAAGAGATGACAACATGGGGAGATGACAGCACGAGGAGTCATAGTTTAGGGAGATGACAGTACGGGGAGATGATAGCACAGGGATTTGACAGCACGGGAAGATAACAGTAAGGCCTCGTTCACACGGCTTATTTGGGCGCTGATTGGAGCCGTACTGCGTGCCGTATTTGCGCTGCAGTACGGCTCCAATCCATCCCAGTAACTACGGTAATCCACAGTTCTCATAGAGAACTATGGATTCCGTCTCTCCTCCCCGCTCGGCAAATCCGCCGTGGGGGGAGAACGTGACATGTGAATTATTTACGGTGCGTAGGCGCCGTAGATAATGACAGTCTATGGGCCCGGCGAGCTGCCGGCCCCGCGCCCCGCCGCACGGCTGCCGGCGTAATTGTGGGGCGAAATCCGTCTCCGCAATTACACTGGCAATAAGCCATGTGAACGAGGCCTAAGGGGAGATGACAACATGGGGAGCCTCAGTAAGGGGAGATAATAGCACAGGAAGAGACAGTGCGGAGAGATGACAGTATTTGAAGATGACAGCACAGGGAGATGACAACATGAGTAGATGACAGTACAAGGGAGGTGACAGTATGGGTAGATGGTAATACAGAGAGAGACAGCACGGAGAGCAACATTACGAAAGAATATTATGGCCAGGCAAGAACAGAGCACACGTGCAGCAATGCACATTACCAAGCTCAGCCATTACAGAGAGAAGATAAGATTCAATTGAGCAAGCACAGCCAGGCAAGGCTAAGTGAAAGTTCCAGTTGGAACCTCTGACAACCGACAGTACACAAATAAAACAGAAAGGAGACAGGAGTTCTAATATGGTACATATTTTTTAATTACTTATAATTACATACCTGCTTAAATTTGCATTTGTCATGCCCCCACGTCAATTTATATTATGGCAAAACCCATTCAACACAATGACAGCTTTTTATGCTATTCTTGTACATGATTGTAAGAGCTGCGAGCTCTTAATTCTCCTGTTTAATTTTATTAACTATTTTAGTATGAAAAGGTCTGATTATGTCGTACTAAAATTTTTTTGTTTTTGGCTGCAGAATATACGGGGCTTTTTCAAAAAACATAGAAAATTTTTAATTTTTAAAGGCCCCAGTTTTTCCCAAGCTTGTTTCCCTTTTTTTGATTTTAAGTTGGGGCCTCGGGCCCTCATTCTTTCGGGCTGTTTTATGGGGGCCTTGGGCCCTTTTACTTAAACAAACCGTCAATTTTTCTTGACATCAGGCGGCCGCAGCAATGTCCATTTGTTAATTCCAGCTTAGTATGGTTGTCTGCAAGTGCCTCTAAACCTCTAACCCAAAAAAATTTGACTGGTTGTCCCCAAAACAAAGATTAGCTTTCAACAGAAGGGGAACCGTTTTAAAAAAAAAGAAAAAGTTTTCCAAATCCAAAAACTTTTTTTTATTTTTTCCCTTTTGGGGTTTAAAGGGGAATAAAAATTACTTTATCACTCTGGGGTGCACTCAGGTTTTTTTTAAAGGGGGGTTACTGCCCCACTTTTCCCTCTCCCCGCATGCTAATTTTTTCTTATCTGATAGCAAGGAAGACATCAAAACCCAAAAAGGGTTTCACACAGAAACACCACAAACTTTTGGGGCTTTACTGTTTACTGATCTTAAAACAAAGGGGGACCAATACCTTTTGGGTTTACTTTTGCTTCTGAAGCTTTTTTTGGGCTTTAAATAAACATTTCCTGCGCTCATGGGCAAAGTAATTTTGCAGGAAAAAGAAACTGGATATTGGGTAATCAAGGGGGTAGAAAACCCGAAAACCGACCAGGAAGAGACAGTTGCATAAATTTTAAAAATTTCTTTTGGGGTATGAGACAGCATGGTGAGACAACCCTTTTAACAATACATTTTAAAACAAAAATCCCGTTGCCAGATGGGAGATTAAAAATTGTGTTCCTGCCTGTATTTTTTTTAAATTCAACTTTGATCCTTTTCCTTATAAGGGCCGTTAAACCTTATAAACAGTTTTGGGGAAACTTGGGGCTGCAAATCAAATTTTTTTTTATCCCCCCAAAAACCCTTGGAAGGATTATTAAGAAAAAGAAAAAAAAAAATCTGCCTTAATGACTACTAGAAATACCAGATCCAACTTTTTTGCTGGGCAAAATATAAACCCCCTGTAACACTTGGGAAAAATTTTAAAAAACAAATTTAAATTTTTTAAATGGTTTTTGGGGCCCCAAAGGGAAAAAGGCGTGGAAAGCTTTTCAAATTTAAATAATCATTATTAAAAAAAAAAATTCTTGGGGGCCATTTTTGTTTTAAACCCGCTCCTTTTGTGATCCATTGGGTTTTCAAGGGTTGTCTCCAAAGGGGATACAAACCATTTCCTTAAAACTCTTCAGGGGGCCCGGCCGCACATGCTCAGAAAATCACCTCCCCTTTTCAGGCAGCTATTTAGTGTTCCCAAACCCCAGGGGATGTCCCCTCTACCCTTCCCCCTGTCCCCCTTTTTGGAAAATTAATCCCAAAAAATCAAAAAAAAAAAAAAAAAACCTCAATGATGGGATTGCATTGATAAAGGGGAAAAAAAATCCCCAGGTTTGGGTTTCCCGCGGGGGTTTTTAACCTAGGGACCCTTGTTTCAGGGGAAAAAAAAACTTTACCTTGGGGGATGTCACCTTCGGGGCCCCATGATATGGTTTTTCCTTAAAAACCCCTTTTGGAACAGTTGGCAAATTTATTGCCTTTGGACCCTTTCCCAATTTTTGGGAAAATCCAAATTTCCTTTCCCAAATTTTTTATCTTTTTAAACCTTACGCCCCCCGGAAGTTTTCCTTGGGATGGGGAGCCCCCCCCCTTCCAAAATAAAAGGCCAAATAAAACCTTTCTGGCCAAGCATTTAAAAATGGCTTTTTTTTTGTTTAAAATTAACTGTTTTTTTTTTGGGGTAATGGCTTTTTTCCTGGGAGAGTGGCCCTTTAGGCCCCCTGTTTATAAAAGTACCCGTTTTTTCTTTTGGAAATGACATAAGCTTTCCAACTTCCACCCAAACTTCACAAAATTCCTTTTTCTTTTTTTTCTTGGTTTGATATGCACATGTCGGGCCAAAACACGTTCATTTCTGAGACACAAACCCCCTCCTTTCTTTAGCGATAATTTAAAGGCTGGGCCCTTCCCATCTTTTTTTTAAAATTTTGTCTAAAATTTTTTGTACAGATGAACGATGAACCATCAGGTTTTTCTTTTGGGAAAATTTCACACAATTTTTCTTTTTAGATAAAATTTTGGGGGATTTCTTTACACTTCCCCATGATGCACACACAGAAACGGGGGTGTTTCGGGGGTGGTAAAAATAAAATAAAATCCACAACTGTTCTCTAATTAACCCCAGAAATTTCCAATAAACCCATCATAACTCCCAAAGTCATGACACCATCATAGGGCTTGTTCCAAAATTTTTTTAAAAAGGCACCCGAAATCCCCGTTTTGTAAACTTTTTTACTTTCAGAAAGTAATAAAATGCCCTTAAAAAAAATTTTCTCTGATTATTCTGGCATTTACAAATAGAAATAATTTTTGGGAATCCTAATTTTTACCTAAAATGGGGGACGGTTTATCCCGGGTTTCATGTCAGATAGTGAAAAAACATGCATTTTTTCATTTTTATAGCATATGTAAACTTCAGGTTTCAACTGTAGGTCTCTAACTATACTTTGCACTGTCTTTTGTTTGACAGCAGTTTACATTGATGCAAAATGTTCTTAAAGTTTTGGGGCATAAAAAAAATATTGGGAAACACTTTTTCAAAAAGGCACAGTGAAAAGGCGGTATTTGGAGGTCCTAAACCCCGTATCCAGTCCTCAATCACATATAGAAACCACCTTCTTTTCTTAACTTGATTTTAGTAATATGAAAAAATAAATTCTCCTTCAACTTTACATATAAGTAAATTGTCCATTTATTTTCAACTTTCTTAATATTTTTTTGAAAAAGACACTGTGACAATAATTACCCTAGAAAAACCCTTATGGCGGGACCATTGGGAAAAAATTTTTCTTTTTCAATTTCTGAGCAGTTTTTATTTTAAAAACCTTATATGAGCTTTGGGTTTTTCAGTTTCCCTAGTGGAATTTTGCAAATAAAATAATTTTTGGGAATGCTTTAAATTGGGACCTAAGAAGGGGAAGGGGTTTAAACCCAGTTTCCCTGGCAGAAATAAGAAAAACATGCATATTTGTCCTTTTTTATAAATGAAATTTTTAAATTTTTGGGTTTTAACTGTAGGGCCCCCTAACTATAATTTTCACTGTCTTTTGTTTGCAACTGTTTACATTGATGCAAAATGCTCTTACGTTGGTACATGCCAGTAGGAAAAGGGAAAAATTTTTACAGTTTTTTGAACCAGAATTTCGTAGGAAATTCCCAAGGGCCCAAACCTCAGCAGGGCTTTCAAAAGGAAAAATTTATAAAGCACTTATTTACTATTTCAGAAGGGGAAAAAAGATGCTTTTTAAAAACTGTGTTTTTGGAATAAAGTGGGGCTAGTAAACAAATAAACACATATTATATTAATAAATATGATTCCCTTTTTTGTAAATTTAAAATTTAAATAAAAGAAAATTCATTACCCCCCTTTTCCCCCAGCCTTTTCCCTTTTTTTTGGTTTTTTTTACCCATTATTAATATCTCATGAAACGGATCAAAAAAACTACTTTTTAGCTGATAGAACTTTTCAAATATTCTGTTTATACAAAGATTGTAATTTCCTTTAAATTAGTAAAAATGAATGTAAATGATATGACTAGTTAATTGAAGATGAAAAACAATTTAAATGGCTGTTCCGTTACAATAGAACATTTTAGAAAAAAAAAAACGATTATTGACTGATACATTTTAAAATTTAACAGTAAAGGTTTTTGGTCCTCATGGACCAAAACAAGGCATACCTGTAAGAAATTTTCATCATTCTAAATCAGTATTATTTCATTAAGGAAAAAATGCCTAAAATTTTTTAAAGGGTAAAAGTTCTTTTCTGTCGTTTCCACCTTGATGGGTCAGAACTGAAAATGGGCCGTTTAAAAGAACCAAGGGGAAGGAAATTGGGGATTTAAAAGAAGAAATGTATTCAACCCGAGGGGCTGGAAAAAAAAATTTTCTTGGGGTTTTTTTTTTTCTTATTTTTATAGAAAAAATATACACTAACCACTTGCCCAAAAATTTCTGAATTAAAAATTAAACATTTTAAATTTCAAATTTAAAGTTTTCAATAATGATAAAACAATATGCAAAATAAAATGCTATAGAGAAAAATACAAAAATGTATTATAAAACCAAACTGTGTGTGATTTATTGTTTTTTGTTAATCTAATAGCAGTTTACATACAAAAACAAAATAAATACTGGACGAAAATTAAAAACTTTCACTCATTTCCACAATTTTACCAAAAAAACATTCAATACTAGTAATAGTAATGTTATTAAAATGTTTCAAACCTAGATAGTGGGCCTTGTATGCAATAATCAGATTGACACAGAAGTCTTTTTACTTTTCAGAAAAGGCAGAAGACTTATTGGGATTTGTGATATTTAAGCTGCTAGGATTTTTTTCATTGGCCATTTAATATATTGTAGATTGTGCAAGCATCAGAAATGAGCTTGAAAGTTACGTAAGGTCCTTTTTGGACTGGATCCCTAAAAGCAGTACTATTTCTGCTGCTCTGATGGAATTCCTGGTAGTCCTGGATTAGATGGCAAAGTCATAGTCAGAAAATGGACTGAAGCAGAAGCCACTAAATGAGTCAAAACCAAGTCTGTGAGTTATGGACAACAACTCACGTCCACTAGGAGACTTAGAAGGTGACCAGAATTATAACTAAAGCTAGGAGACTACAGATGTAGCAAAACTTAACTTGATAGATACTGTACCAAGATATCACACAGACCTGGACTGACAATCTGCCGTGCTAGACAAATTTCAGGTGGGTTGCTCTTCGTGTGGGCTGTCCTTCCAGTCCCTATGTGACACTAATCTCAACTTTTCACCTGGTATGGGCACACAAGGCATGGACTTGGGCAACAAGTTAAAAAGAAGGGCCTGTTGAGTGCTGATATTGACTCTGTAGCCCACACAAGTCATTGTGTTTGGTGGCTGCATCATACACAAGGTCCTGAGCTGGGCAGTGCTCTGGCTGCCCTATGCTATTGATTGCTATAGAGTCAACATCAATATTTCGCAGAACCTTCCTTTTGATGTATGTGACTGTTACAGGGGACAGCAAGATTATGGTTTTGGTCCCTTATTTTATGGCTTCACTTTAAAAACACAGGACTACTATCAGTAGTAAACTATTTATAGCTTGTAGAATTCAAGTCAGACAAAATTACAATCTGATTCTTACTATTATATAATATAAAACCTAAAAGTCAATCTCTGGTTCTGATTAACTTAAAATACCACATTAAAAGACTTTTATACTATGGAATAACATTAAACTATTATTAATCATTAAAGCTAAAAGTTAATCTTTATCAGCTGATTATAATGCAATAATCTAAATGGGGCTCTGAGGTGCTCTGTTTTACAATAACTAGTTTGGTAATTGCCCCAGTCAAAAGGGTTTGAAACATAGGGCAACATGAATGAAAACTGTCTAGGTCTAAAACTCACATTGTTGCCCATAGCAACCAATCAGAGCGTCCGTCTTATTTTTCCACAGTACTATATATGAAATGAGAGGGAAGCTCTGATAGGTTGCAATGGGCAGCAAAGTGAGTTTTAGATCTAGACCAGGGGTGTCAAACTGTAGCCCTCCAGCTGTTGGGAAACTACAACTCCCATCATGCATTTGTATAATCTATAACAGTGGGAATGATGGGAGGGCCGCAGTTTGACACCCGTGATCTAGATGGTTTTCATACATGTGGCACATAGAGTTTCTTACACAGCTATATCACAATATCACATTAAATGATGGCTGCTCTGACTTCCATTACTCCTTTCTGAACTTGTCTAGGACAGTGAATGTTTGGATTGTAATGCAGTATCACTTCATAATACATTTTTAGGTGTTTTTTTTCTGATGTAAAGAAAAAAACTAACTAAATAGATTGCTGTCTCCACTTAAAAGTATCCAGATTTTTACCATGCTTGTGTATGTTCTTTTGCTGCAGGTATTTGGGTAAATGTGAATGAGTCAATTATAAATAAATGCTGGTGTGGCTTTTTATTTTTACTGAAAGAGCCATTGTTTCACAGAAACACATGCTATTCTCATGTTCCTCAAGTTAGGAATGATATATCACACATATTGCTCACTTCCTAAGAATGCATTTGTGGTTAATATTTTATAATTGCAAATGGCAATTCTGTTTTCTTTGTACTCAAGAGTAGCCAAAGTTTAAACATTAGACAGTGAAATATGCTTGTTCTAAAGCAAAACATTAAAGAGCAGTACCAGCCTTTGGAGGACATATATGAAAACTGTCTAGGTCTGAGGATATGTTCACACGGCATGTTGGTCCGATTTTGGATCAGTTTTTAGATGCGTGTTTGGATCACGCATCTGGATTCAGACCCTAAATGGACCAAAACACGCATCTAACAATGTGCAGTGTGTTTTAGATTGCTTTCAATGTAAAACACGCATTGGCGCTCAAGGGTTATGTTTTGAATTTTTGGGGGCATGTTGCTGTGAAATGCAGCTTTACTACAGGTCCTATTGTAAATCATTTGGTTTCTAACAGACATTTGTTCTTCACGATTGTCAAGAGTGGCTCAAGGGTCATGTTTTGAATTTTTGGGGGCATGTTGCTGTGAAATGCAGTTATACTACAGGTCCTATTGTAAAAAATGTGGTTTCTAACAGACATTTGTTCTTCACAATTGTCAAGAGTGGCTCAAGGGTCATGTTTTGAATTTTTGGGGGCATGTTGCTTTGAAATGCAGCTATACTACAGGTCCTATTGTAAAAAATGTGGTTTCTAACAGACATTTGTTCTTCACAATTGTCAAGAGTGGCTCAAGGGTGATGGTGCTTTCAAAAACAGGAATAAGTAGGACACTGTTAATGGACACATATTGCAAAATCACTTGTCTTTGCAAGATCTTTAACATAGCTAGCAATTCCTGTAGTGAGACAATCAATTTAATACAATAAAAAAAGATAAACAAAGATGTGGTGGGATTCCATCCTATTTTAAAAATGTGTTTTCTAGAATTAAACTGCTAAAAACTTGCATGTACAAAATAGCTGATACAAATATTCTTCTGAATTGTACAAGGGAGGTACAGGAAGACTTGAACAGATGTAGGTTATTCAGAGGACATGGTGTATGGAGCACATTCGCCACCCCAAGATCAGAGACAATTTCCTTCAACACGTTGAGTAAAACGAGAAAAAGAATGCCAAGAAAAAGGGCACCTGGGTGAAACAGGAGCGTCAACCACCAGCACCTCCAAGTGAAGCTCAATTGGTCCGCACTCAAACGGAGGGGCAAGCGCTCTCGTAGAGGCAGAAATTTCTCTAGCGCTACCCAGGTCTTGACTGTGTACTGAGGAAGGCTGGAGGTCTGAGCTCACACTTCCGCTTCCGCATTTTGCTTCAGCACGACTGTTTTCGATGCTGCATCATAAGGGCATTTTTTGCTGTGTTAATGGATGACGGACGCCTGCCTGGGCTCTCACCGCACCACACTCGGGCCCTGCTAGCTGAACCTGCATGTTAATAGATGACGGATGCCAGCCCTTGCTCTCACCACAGTGGCCCCGCCAGCTGAACCTGCGTGATCCACGTTTACAGCCTCACCCGCCTTGATCAGTAATTTCCTCCAACCCACTTGATAGTAGAATGAAGGATTTTCAGACAGGCCTCGTTGACCTACTGGGGACATCTGTTTCATTTGCGTCACATTCTAATGTCACGGTGGAACAATGTCACCAGTAGAATGGCAAGTAGCTCTAGCAGCAGCTGTAATGGAAAACTAGTTGTTTTTAATATAGTTTATTTCTTATTGAGAAATTTTCTGCTGATAAGGGCACCTGTGCGGGTTTTTGGGTCAGGCTGCAGTCCAGGACATGGATAGTCAATGTCCAGTTGAACTGAAATGGTGGTTGAAAGACTGCATTTTCAGGCACTTTTCAAATCTGGGGGTCATGCAGGTTTGGGGCTCATGCTGTGGCCCAGGACAGGGACAGTATATGTCCAGTGAAACTAAAATGGTGGTTGAAAGACTCCTTTTTACGGTACTTTTTAATCTGTGGGTCATGTAGATTTAAGGGTCATGCTGCGGTCCAGGACAGGGATAGTCTATGTCCGTTCAACTAAAATGGTGGTTCAAAGACTCCTTTTTCCGGCAGTTTTTAAATCTGGGGGTCATGCAGGTTTGGAGCTCATGCTGTGGCCCAGGACTGGGATATTCTATGTCCAGTGAAACTAAAATTGTGGTTAAAAGACTCCTTTTTCCAGCACTTTTCAATCTGTGGGTCATGCAGGTTTGAGGGTCATGCTGTGGTACAGGACAGGTATAGTCAATGTCCAGTTCAACTAAAATAGTGGTTCAAAGACTCCTTTTTCCATCACTTTTTAATATGAGGGTCAGACAGGTTTAAGGTTCATGCTGCGTTCCAGGACAGGGATAGTCAATGTCCAAATAATGTTCAAATAATACTGCCTTCTGGCACTTTTTCATTTGTGGGTCATGCAGGTTTAAGGGTCATGCTGCGGTACAAGACAAGGATAGTGAATGGTCTGTGACTTTTTTTCTGTGAATTTTATAACCTAAGTGTGTTGCCTAAGATGTAGCACGTATCCAGTTTACTGTTGTGGATGTTAATTCCAGCTTCTCCAGCCCTGTTTGGGTGTAAGAATGAAGGCGATAATCTATTATCGACTATCGGAAATCGTCTTGATAATTCCCGATATCGACTATCGAATCGATAACGATAGTTGACACAATCGCTCATCACTACTTGTAACCAATTTTCCATCAATTTATTCCACCGTGTCAGGTATGGGAATTTCACATCACAATATAGTCTAAATAAAGTCACTAGTCACATAACCCATGGTCCAGCATTTTTTTTGTCTTTTTTGTAAGCAGCATTTTTGCTTTATCCAAGCATCCTATTCTGAAAACAATTCAAAATCACTGCATAAATACACCGAACATATATCAAAAATACACATAAACATAATATGGTATAAATTATAATATGGTATAAATTATAGGGAAGCAATGCTTATTGAATATGTACAAATAACATCAGGCTAGGAATTACCCTTATCCAAGACGGAGTTTACCTGCTCACATTGTTACACTGCTCTTCTAATAGCACTGGCATGAGAGCAGGAGATGTTAAGTACAGAGCTCAAAGTAAACAAAGAAAGGAGACTAATTACTTGTTTGAGATAACACACTGTTCTGAGGCAGTTTGACCTGTTGTCACCACTGCTGTCAAATAACATCACAGAGGAAGCAAGGACCTACTGTCCCACGTAGTAGCGGTAGATTATTTGCCTAGGGAAATTTTGGATCATGCCCCTTTGTTGGTCGAGTTTCTCAGCAGATTGAGGACAGCAAGCAGGTGGAGGTTGAACCTCAAGTGGTTGCAAGTACCGGAAGTGGAGAAGCGGTGTAGGGAAGGCATGGGTATCTACTGGGAGACCAATGAGGGTACTATTGAACCTCTGACAGAATGGGACACCTTTAAGGCAGTGACTAGAGGAACTCTTATCAATGCCATAGCCACCCACAGAGTGATTCTTAATGAACATAGAGTAGCGCTGGAGGGAGAGTTGGCAAAGGCAGAAGCAGACTACAGAAGGCTGATTGACGAGGAACACAAGGGCAAGATGGAAGAGCTACAGAGGGCCTATAATTTACTTTTCACCCATTATACACAGAAGAGGTTGCTGTCACAGAGGCATACGATTTTTTCTGAGGTAGACAAAAATGGGAGGGCACTGGCTTTTTTAGCCAAAGCAGAAACGCCCAAGACTGTAGTTTTTGAGTAGTTTGCGGAGTACTATAACACTTTATATAGCTCTAGACTCAACTACACAGATGCAGAAATTAAAAGCTTTCTAGACTCAATCTCACTTCAGGTGCTGTCGGCGGAAGCAAAGGAAGTTCTGGCCGGTCCGGCTACGGAAGAAGAGATCCGTAGAGCTATCAGACAGATGGCCACTGGCAAGGCCCCGGGCCCAGATAGAATTCCGGTTGAGTGGTTTAAATTATACGCAGATGAAATTAGTCCCGCCTTGTCAAGGTCTTAAGACAGGCTTTTGATAAAGGGCAGTTGCCCCCATCACAATATGAAGCAACAATAGTAGTCATTCACAAACAAGATAAGCCGCCTGATGTGTACAAGTCATATCGACCTTTCTCCCTCATAAAAATTGACGTTAAGATCTTAGCCAAAGTCTTGGTGCTGCGACTTAACTCCATTATCCTTTCAATTGTTGGGGTGGACCATTTCAGGCTTATTCCGGGGAAGTCTACAGACATTAATCTGAGGAGACCTTTTACTAATTTACAAATGAACCATGAAAGTGCGGGACATAGGGTGATCGTGTCGCTCGATAATGAAAAAGCGTTTGATTCCATAGAGTTGAGGTTCATGTGGGCGGTGTTGACATCCATGGGTTTTCCCACAGAGTTCCTTAGATGGCTAGAGATTTTGTACTGGAAACCAACTGCTAAGGTTTTGTAGAATGTATACCTGTTTGATTGATTCTCCCTTGAAAGAGGCAATAGGCAAGGATGTCCTCTCTCCCTTTTCTTATTTGCATTGGCCATCAAGCCTTTGTCGCTCCTCATCAGCAATAATCCCTTGATAAGGGGATGGGAAATACAAGGGGTAACGGAAAAAGTGTCCCTGTATGCTGATGGTTTACTGGTAGTGTTGAGCGATTACATTGGCCATCGACATCGGTCGATGGTCGATAGCCGACCACCATCGACAAGATATTCGATGGTCGATGGTAGATTATGATCGATGATCATTAAAGTCTATTGGGAGAGCAACAACACCTTCATTCTTACACCCAAACAGGGCTGAGAAGCTTGGAATTAACATCCACAACAGTCAAATGGATACGTGCTACATCTTATGCAACACACTTAGGTTCTATAAAACACAGATAAAAGTCACACACCATTCACTATCCCTGTCTGGCACCACAGCCTGACCCTTAAACCTGCAGGACCCACAAATTAAAAAGTGCCAGAAGGCAGTATGATTTGAACCATCATTTTACTTGAACTGGACAATGGATATCCCTGTCCTGGAATGCAGCATGAGCCCCAAACCTGCATTACCCCCAGATCTAAACACTGCTGGTAAAAAGAGTCTTTCAACCACCCTTTTCGTTTACCTTGACATAGAAGATACTTGTCCTGGGCCACAGCATGAGCCACAATCATGCATGACCCCAGATTAAAAAGTGCCGGAAAAAGGAGTCTTTCAACCACCATTTTAGTTTCACTGGACATATACTGTCCCTGTCCTGGGTAGCGCTTGCCCCTCCGTATGAGTGCGGACCAATTGAGCTTCACTTGGAAATACTGGTGGTTAATGCTCCTGTTCCACCCAGGTGCCCTTTTTCTTGGCATTCTTTTTCTCATTTTACTCAACGTGCTGGAGGAAATTGTCTCTGTACTTTGTTCTCTGTCCGTGCTCCATACTCCATGTCCTCTGAATAACCTACATCTGGTCAAGTTTTCCTGTACCTCCCTTGTACAATTCAGAGGAATTTTTTTACTAGCTATTTTGTACATGCAAGTTTTTTTAGTAGTTTAAATCTAGAAAACACTTTTTTAAAATAGGATGGAATCCCACCATGTCTTTGTTTCTCTTTTTTAATTGTATTAAATGGGTTGTCTCAATACAGGGATTGATAGCTATGTTAAAGATCTTGCAAAAACAAGTCACTTTGCAATATGTGTCCATTAACAGTGTCCTACCTATTCCTGTTTCTGACAGCACCATCACCCTTGAGCCACATTGGAAACAAGAGCTCCGGTAGGAATGAACAACAGAAATGATCTACTATATATATACTAATGAAATTATCTGTATAAACAGGCTATAAAAACATAAAAATATAGGAAGAATTATCTTAATAACATAATGTGTAGCGATAGCAATATGTTAGTGTTTTTAAAATGGAGGAAATGACGTGCACATACACGTAACACCCCTTTTACTATTTCAATGGACACAATTAGAATGTTGCTTGAACCGTGAACAAGGGCAAAAAATCTCTGTGCCTGAAACGCGTAGGTTTTATCTTTTCCATGTTTGTACCATCTGCACCATGATGTTTTGAAATAAATTAGAGCACAGTTCACATCACTAGTTGAGAAGACCTCTATACCCTTTTTAGATCTACAACTCACAGGAGATAAATCAAAGAAGAGGGTTACCACAGATGTTTTTAGAAAACCTAATAGTGGCAATACTGTACTCAGGGCAGACAGCTGTCACCCCATACATACAGTTAATTCTATCCCTTACGGAGAACTGAATAGAGCACGCAGGATTTGCAGTGATGACCTCAATTACAAACAACAAATGGAGACCATAGAGAAAAGATTAAAAACTAGGGGTTATACAGATAAACAGTTGATGTGGCAAAAAATAAAATGAAGGGCAAAACGCAAGAATCACAACTGACAGAGAAAACCAGAGATAGGGGGGGAAAAAAGCATAGTCTTACTTACTCCACTACTTACAGTATGGAATATGACTTGATAAAAAAAGTTTTCTTTAAAAACATCAATATTCTAAGACAAGATCCTATACTGGCCAATATAATAGATGAAGGGGTCACAATGGTAGCAAAACATAGTAGGACAATAGGGGATACCATTTCCCCCAGCAGCTTTTCAAGTAAAAATTCATTCAACAACTGGTTAACTTCTAAAGGCAACAACAAATGTGGGAAAAAATTGTGCAAAGTTTGTCAACACATGAATAAAACAGATAGTTTTGCTGGACAAATAGAAAATAAAGTGTATAAAATTAATAGCTTTGTAAATTGTGACACGGATCACTTAGTTTACCTTATCCAGTGTACTAATTGTAACAAATCCTATATAGGCAGCAGTATTCGTAAGCTGAGGATAAGGATCCAGGAACACCTAGCCGGCATCCAAAAAATGCAGATTAAGCATTCAGGTGCAGTAAGGCACTTTGTGGAGTCACACGCGGGCGCACTCGATAGTTTCAAGTGTCAGGGAATAGAACGAGTTAATCGTCCTTGCAATGGAGGTGACTGGGAACACCGAGTGCGCCTGCGTGTGGCGTACTGGATCCACACATTGGAAGCATGAGCTCCGGTAGGAATGAACAACAGAAATGATCTACTATATATATACTAATTAAATTATCTGTATAAACTGGCTATAAAAAAATAAAAATATAGGAAGAATTATCTTAATAATATAATGTGTAGCGATAGCAATATGTTAGTGTTTTTAAAATGGAGGAAATGACGTGCACATACACGTAACACCCCCTTTTACTATTTCAATGGACACAATTAGAATGTTGCTTGAAACGTGAACAAGGGCAAAAAATCTCTGTGCCTGAAACGCGTAGGTTTTATCTTTTCCATGTTTGTACCGTCTGCACCATGATGTTTTGAAATAAATTAGAGCACCTTTTTTCACCAAATTTTCGCTGGATTCTTTCATGTTACATGAATTTGTTGAGTTGCTGTGCTGGGCTCTTTGCCGGGAGCCAGGATTCCGAGCGCCGGTGAAAACTACTTACCCAGCTGAGGATTTGATTACTATGCATCGAATGGGAGCAAGGTGAGCGATCCTTCACTCTGCATTATTTGCCTTTACTCCATGAACAGGAAGTGCTGTTCTATGTAAAACGAGGTCATGTGATTATTCCAGCCAATCGCAACCATACACATCCCAGTCATGACGTCGCACACACATCTCACCCTGCTCTATTCTGTAAGCTGATTTGCTGGCCGCCAAAATGACAGGAAGCGCCAAAAATGGCGCGTTCTTAATAGATGATGCACAGATTTTAACCTAAATTATCGCATGATCTAAAAATTTCGATCAACATAAAAACTGTGCCGATTTCAACTTTGTCGATAATAATCGCTCAACACTATTTACTGGTTTACCTGGCGAACCCGCAGGACTCCCTGGATGCCCTCCTGAATGAGGTGGACTCTTTTGGGACTTTCTCGGGTTTGAAAGTAAATTGGGCGAAATCGGTGCTATTTTTGGTAGATGATGTCCTTAAGAAGTCAATTGGAGGTTTCAGTTTAAATACCTTGGCATACAGATTCACAGAGATGTGCAGAGATTTGTGACCATTAACCTTTCTGTAGTGATAGTTTCCAAGATATAGCCAAGAAGCTGATGGCCTGGAGGTCACTACCTCTGACTCTCGTGGGATGGATCAATGTTATCAAAATGGTCCTCTTGCCCAAGTTGTTGTACTTGTACAGAGCTGCCCCTATTCTGATCCCTCAAATACACTTCCAGACTCTGGAAAAGTTGATCTCGTCGTTCTTGTGGGCGGGGAGCACTCCTAGAAAAGGGAAACCCACGTTAAAAGCTCTTTACGAAGATGGAGGTCTGGCGCTTCCAGATTTCTATATATTTTATGCGGCAATATAATTGTCCTATGCAGGGTGGTGGATCAGAGCCAATCACAATAATCCAACGGTAGTACTAGAGGCAGCACTGGTGGGGTCTTATGAAGCGCTTGGGAACATGGTGTGCAGGCAAGGGAAATACCCGATACAGCATTACAGATGGCGGCAACTATGGCGATATGGAGATTTGGTGGAACTTACCTTGGTGAGGCGGAGGGAGACTCATGGTCTCCATATATATCTTTGTGGAGGAACAAGAAGCTCCCTGAATTGGTCTCTCTGGTAGACTTTGAACTGTTACTGCACCTTCCATGCGCCGTTGACACATGCAGGTATTTAGAGCCGAGCAGTGGCTTAATGTTCTGCTGCTGTCTTACATTCCTACCTATAGCAGTGCTTATGACCGATATCGCAGGATCATATGACCTGGTGGATTTATCACTACATCTTTTTCTGAGGGACATAAACAATATTTGTCTTTGTCTTTATGTTGGTGTTGTACATTTTTGGGTTGTCTCATTTTTAGTCTGTCTTCCCTAATGAACCCTTCTATTTTGTGGGAGAAACGCGTCAGATGTTATATATGCTAATAGGGATTGCCTTATTGTCAGACTGTTAGTATTTGTTTATCAATATCCTGTTGTCCCATGTGTGACACTTTGGTGTCTAGTATATCCTTGGGAACTGTTAGGTTTAGGGAGGGTATTCCTGTGTGGGGTCGCCCCTTTCGGGGCGAGTGCCCCACTTGTAGTTATATGTGTATGTGTTTATATTATAGGTACATTATAGGTTAATAGGTTCATATTGGGGTGTTTTCCCGTTTTAATGCTAATTAATAAAGGCTATTTTTTTGTGTGTTATCGGCACCCATAGGCATTTTTGGTGCTTCTAGTGGTTTGTTATGTTTTCCTATGGTTATAATGCTGGGTATGCTCATTATTAGGTTTCTCCTACCTAGCATTTTTTAGGAGTTTTGTGGTTTAGACTTTGAACTTTGGCCGCAGAAGGATATTAAATATCATGGACAATTGTATGTTGAGGGAGATTTCCTGATTTCCAGGAGTTAGTTAACAGATATGGATTACAGAAAGGGACCCTGTTCACATATTTTCAGTTGCGCCATGCATGTTTAAAAACAATCGAGGGGATGGAACATACTGCTGGCATGTGGTGACCTGGAGCGGTTGGCCAGGCGGGCGGACCCTGCAAAGCCTGCTTCCACCTTATACAAGAGCATTATGAGGTGTCAACTTCCCCTATTAAAAAAGCTTTTGAGCACTGGTGTGATGATATTTCGAATTTGGATCCCATCACCTGGAAGAGTTGGCACCTACAAGGAGAGCCACAGTGATCAGTGCTAGAAACAGTTGATACAGGTTAAGTGGCTCCACAGTGTGTATTACACGCCAGGAAGATTGGCTCTAATGTGTAAGCTGTCCAGTCCGATTTGCACTAGATGCAATAATGTGTGTGGCTCCCTCCTTCACATGATTCGTGAGTGCCCCATAATTTGGGCCTTCTGGTCAGATGTTCACTGCTTTTTGAATAAGAAACTTGTATGTGCCCCTGAAACTAGCTTACTTGGCCTTATAGAAGATATTGTCCAGACTAAATCTGAACGGCAGTTATATAGAATATTAATGTTTTATGCTAGAAAATCTATACTGTTAAATTGGAAACCTCCTAAACTACCATCTCTGGGACACTGGAAACAGCTAGTAAATGGGGACCTGACACTATATAAGCTTGCTTTTGAGGCTCGAGGAGTTCAAGATAGATTCTTAGATATTTGGAGTTTGTGGATTGCTTCCCGGACTGGTTAAGCTTATGGGCGTGGAGTGGAGGGGGAGCCCAGACGTCGGGCTGCAGGGAGTGATTGGCTTCTTCTCTTTCACAAATAAAACGTATGTTTGAGTTGAATGGGCTTGAATGGAATTAAACATACTGCTGAAATGTATAACTATATATTGCATTTGGAGAGCTATCTATTATATGTAATCTGAGTAATTACGATTTTATAATATTTGCAAAGCTTGAACCGGATAAAAGGTTGAATACTGTACCTCTGTAGAATGAATGTTATTCATGTTCATATTTTTTCCAATGTTTGCACTTTTAGAGGGACATGTATGAAGATCAGCGCGTCAAAGCGCCTGTTGTCACAGGTTTTACCGTGAAAACTGCACCTGATGTATGTCGGTGCCGAAGTGTGCTCATACATGTGGGGCAAACTTCGACGCCTCTGACAGATAGACCACATTGCAATTGGTCTGCCTGTCGGAGCTCTAATGCGCCTCACTAATGCGTCGGAGATTTCGAATGTGGTGCGTCCCGCCCCAGAACACCCACAGAACGGCCCTTCATGTAAGGTGCATATGAAAATGGCGAACCTCGCGCAAGACAGCGCATTACTGCGTTCGACAGCGGAGCCGGCACAGTGAGGCGCATTAAATGCCTGAAAAATGGCGAAAAGCCCGATCATACATGTCGCCCTTAATGTTTGTGGAAAACTATTTTTCAAAAATAAACAATTTAAAAAAATAAAAAATAAGATCACAGAGAAGGGGAGAGCAGGACAGTAACCTAGAGAAACTTGTGTGTACTCAGAGCTGATAAATTCTAACTTATCTCCTCAAAAAATCCCAAAAAATAACAATACATTTGAAAAAACTTTTCGATTACTGATTCCTACATGTTTAAAGCTATCTTTGTAGTGAGACAACCCCTTTAATAGAGAACTGGCCACAAGTCCAAATAGACACCTGGCTTCAATTGTGTGGCGGCAGTTAATATATATTTATATTATTATATATATATATATATATTATATATATATATATATATATATTTTTTTTTTTATTTTTTTTTTTTTTTGAGGATATATGTGGTTGTGCCTATAGCAAAGAGCTAAGTGTGAATGAGATTTAAGTAAAACAGGTAGGTAATGAATGGATTAATTTTACATTTTAGGGAAATAAGCTCCTTTAGGAGTGTATACTCCTAGATTTGGCCAATAGGAAAATAGGTATGTTATTTGCAATGTATGTAGAAATGCTAAGTCATTATGATAATCCACCATGTAAAGTGTTAATGTATTGAGCAAGCCTGAAGCTTCGGTGGTTGCCTAGGTAATTGGGGTGTGACCAGAGGCTATAAAAGATCCTGCAGTTGGGATTTTAGTAGTTAGTTCAAGTCTTCAAAGAGTTGTTCAAGCAAGTAGTGCAGCCCTGGTCCAATGCCGACTAAGGTTCAGAGTAGAACTCCTTTCCTCTTTGTCTCAGATACTAGGGAAAAAAAAAACAGAGAAACTAAAGAACCCAAGAAGGGGGATTTTTAAAGAAGGTGAGGAGCATGGTATGTGTTAAAAAAGAGACCTCAGGGGGTCGATGTCTAGATGCTTCTTGGGAGCTCAACATTTTGTTATGAAATTTTCCGATTTTTGGGGTTTTTGGAGAAAACTACTGCTTAAAGTTCTGATAGTCTGGGTTCTAATTAGGTGCCAACCCTGCTACAGGCTGTTCAGAAAGGTTTTTTTCAAAAAATTGTTGTGGGGTCTAGTCCTGGTAAAGCTATTGGCCAGGGGTAAAAATGCTTGCACTTCACTACTTAGCTTCCTGTCTCTTATTCTGCATTGACACCAATAGCAAGAAGGTTTATTCACAGAGTGTGTCCCAAGAAAAAGCATTGGAGGAACACCACATACTCCTGTACCCACAGACCCCCTGTTCAATATAGTGCCCCAGGGTTTCATGAGAGGTTTGGTGTGGGAGCCACCTGGGGGATATAACTATCCCCATTCTCTCATTTATCTGGTCACAGAGGTCAAAAAAATCAAAAATTGAAATTTGACCAAAATCAATTTTTTAACAAAAATAATTTTTAAAATTTTTTTTTGGAAATTTATAAAAAAGCCCCCACTGTGGGGTCAATGTTTTTTTACCCGTGGTGTACCAACAACCAGCAAAGCAAAGAGTCGTAGCACTTTCTGGATTACTATTGGCCATTGTTCATACACTTGCTTCATAATGCAGTAAATCACAAACTCATATGGGACTGAAATGCATTACCAGGGTGTGTATGATGGGGGTGTGCCGTGTCAAAAAACCTATAGTTTAAACATATGGGTTTTTGAAATTTAGTGTAAAAATGCAAAAAGGCTTTTTGAGTAAAAACAGTGATTTTCCCCTGGTGACGGTTTATTGCATATTGATTTTTTGCTCATTCCAGAGACAAAACTCTCACAGGGGGTAAATAAAAAGACCGTCTGTGCACCGCCCTTTTTTTTT